>VZRU01011982.1:39942-65881 GCA_013398155.1 Pedionomus torquatus | reverse complement strand
CAGCTAGCTAGGAGAGGCCTAGCTAAGAAAGCAAAACTGTAAAACAGAAAATTGATTCATTTTACCCCAAACCAGGACAAGGGTACACTGCACAGAAAAAGATGAAGATACCCCACTTGACTACTTTTCTTTGAGTAGCTTTTCTTTGTGCCTTTGAAGCTAACAGCCTGAATGGCATGGGTCCTCCTCTTTCCCACACAACAAGGGCCCTGTGAGCAGCTGCCATGAAAGTCCAGAAGGTACTTCAAGAAAGTTTTCTCCGTGCAGCCATCACATCCCAGTCACCAGCTTTTCTCCTAAGGCATGTAGCATCAAGTCCTGGCACTACTGGAGCCACTGAGGACTTAATTTCTGCCATTCCCGGTGTACAGTCATACCTTCTCTCAGTGAAGAGTAGTGGTCACATTTATGGCATATTTCCTCTGATGTATTATGGATGTCTACTTTTGCATCAGAACAATTGCTCTGTTGCAGAGTGGGGCCTTCTAGCCATCAAAATAGTGGACCCAAAGGAGTTAGAAGAGATCATGTCTGTCATTCATGTCACTAGGGAAATGCCAGTGGGCCACAGACAGCTTTCTAGTTGCTTACTCAAGGCCAACAAAAATCTAGAAAACACTATGCCAAAGCTCCCGATAGAAGAGCAATGAAATAGTAGTCAATGAATAAGTCTTCCCCGTTCACCATAAGGCCTGACTGCCATCTTGTGGCAACAGCAAGATAGCTGACCAAAGGCCTTTATACCCTTCAATATAGGCTTCAAAGACAAGACATTGCACACTTATACATTCAATTATGTGGCAGCAGAACATCCGTCAGTTTCACTTCCTGACACTTTTAGCTGATAATTTTGCTCCCCAATTTGTACAACAAATTCAAGCATTGTTCCCTTATAAAGAGAAGTGGAAAAAAGGAGCAGGAGCTTTGCTGTGCCTTCCACATCACTCTCAGGTTGCAAAATCCACTTCTGACTCCCTTCCCTTGCTCTCTTCCCCAACAGACTCCAAGTCTTTCGCAACTTTTGGGAACTATCACCAATTCTGAACAAAGAGATAAAAAAATCTAGTGATTTTTTTTTTTCAGTATTTTTATTGCAATTATTGATCTTAGTGTGTCTTTAGATCTAATGCAAGCTTTTTATTCTACCATGGAAAAATGTTTTGAGGCTCTGGGAAGTCACAATTCACTTTGATTTAGAGCAATTTAGCTCATGGTATCTACCTTGGTGTTTGCAGTTAGTCGTTAATAAAGAGTAAGTAATGTAGCCTAAATGAGTTCCTTGTAAAAGAGGACTATGCTTAATCATGTAACCTTGCATTTTCTGCAGTCCAGTAAGTTGCTCAGTTTTTGTAACTCAGCTGATTCACAGGAGCACACTGAAACTCATTTTCATATCACAGCTGTTCATTTGACCTGTTAACTTTATCACCCATTTCTCAGTAGCCACTTTAAGACCGAACTGATGTATGTAAGTCAATAGAAGAAGTAGCCCAACAATCCTGAATTTGCACAGGTAGGTTTGCCATTTTTCTCTCAATAGGAATACTTCTTGCCTCGCCCATTTTCTAAGTTACATTCTCAAGATATGCCTCATTGAAGAAGCAAGCATGGCAGGAGAGGAAAGGAAAGGACCGTTAAGCTAATAAGCGTGTCAGCTGCTTGCATAAATGAAGAAACCTAATCACCGATAACACATTGCAACCTCCTGGAAGTGCATCAGCATTTTCAAGAGCTGCAGCTCTGTGGCAGCATATGATAAGCAGCAGCTGGCAGGGTTCTGGGGAGACACAGCCACAGGGAAGGTCTATGGGCAGCAGCAGTGACAGCAGTGACTGCCCTGTGCACCCCTGGCACCAGAAGCTTCACCCCAGTGGTGGGACATGTATTTGCCACAAAGCACATGTCAAGAGAGGTTGATTTTTTCAGGTGAGCTTGATGTGGGTGAAGCAGTCATGGCCACCTGGGTTTCGTGGCACAAATTTCAGTTTGGCTGGAGGCTTCAATGGTCTTCATCATGCTGCCCTTCGAAGCTCCTGGGTCGGACTGCATGAGAGACTCACTCTCTGAAAAGTCCACAGCATCTTCCCTAGCAAGGATCTCACTGAAAGAATCATTTTTGGCCTACACAATTCACACTTGAAGTAAACTCCAGCCCTGAAGGCATCTGAGCAGTAACAGATTTCAGAGAAGAAGCTATTTCATCATTTTAGACTGTTCTGACTTCTCTCTTAAGCTTCCAGTCTCTTGATTGTCAGATTAACTTAATCCAGGCTCTTCTGCTAGGCAGGAGGTATGCCTCTGAGATTCTCCTGTAGAATATTTTGAAGCAGCGCTGCTCCCACTTTGTGCTGCCAAGCCCTGCTGTTGAATTTCTGTGAGCTCTGATTTGGAGGAACATCTTGTAGTTCTTGAATTGCCATTTGTTTTGCAGAACTTCTGGCTGTTTTTCACCTCATATACTGTAAGGAAGGTACAACCTTTGCCCTCCACTACAGTCCTTTAACAGGACCTGTATCATCTCCATGGGCAATTTCATGACATGCAACTCCAACATCCTTTTCAGTCAGGCACTTCTCATCTTCATCTTCTCCTCTGATTTTTCAGTTACTGATGACTGTAGGGTCTATACCAACTAGTTTAGTGAAGGCTACATTCACCTTTTTATGCCCTGTCCTACAATATGATGATGATGATCAAATTTGGAGCAGCTAGAATCTCCTTCACCCCAAGTATCACTCTGAAAACAATGCTCCTTTATGTATTCCTCTTTTTCTGGTTGCTTTCTTCCAGTTTTATTCCCCTTCCTGCCTATGTCACAAAACATTTCTTATACAAAACTCTATGGTTCAGTAGTACAGGCCTCATACTCTCCATGTTCAGCAGTCAGTAGCAGTTGAGTCTCCTCTCCATGGCCGCTGCCTGCTTTTGTTGTTCCAGGGGCTGTCAAAATGGTCTCGGAAGCCGTGACAAAGACTTTAGTGACACAAACATCTGGCTTTTGTTGAAGAACTTTATTTAACATCAGGAACTCTGTCCTGTATGGCACAGATGTTTCTTGATTAGGATATCAGAAATAAAATTAAATCTGGCAAGGATGCATTCTGGAGGGAAAAAAAAAAAAAAAAAGGAAAAACAATAAAGGAAGGAAAAATTGAAATATTATACCCGCTCTTGGGCAGCCTCAGGCCCAGAGAGTCTTTGATGTGTCCTTAAATATGTCTTTAAATATCTTTAGATACCTAGCGAGCCAAAGATTCTTGTAATATTTCTTCTCTAATGCCTTGCACAAATCTTTCATTTGTGTGGTGAAAATGTTGCACAGAGTTCTAAGGTAATCTTCTTGCCTTCTGATCTTTTCCAAGAGGATGAATTTGCTTTCATGAAGCTTTCACCACTCTGGGGTTATTTTTTTCAAAAGAAATATTATGTAATGTTACTTGTGCCAGAGTTATAGAACTATCGTAAAACTACCAACGACTATTGCTCATTTCTTGCAAAACTACAGGTTCTGGCAGCTCCTCCATGAACCCATTGCTGTCTGCCTGGCAGCTGCTTGTTCTTGTCACCATCACCTCTACTGAGGAAATCAAAAGGATAAGAAACATTAGGAAGAAAGACAGAAAGCAGTACCAGGTCAAAACGAATACTAAGAAGGGGAAGAACTAAGAAGGGGGCATTTAAATGTACATTTTTAGAAATATTTTTTGATCCCTGTCAGAAACATGCAATATTGCTACAACCAGGAAAAATAACAATATATCCTCAGGGTATCTACTGCTGATGTCACTAAGCATTGACTGACTCGCCAGCGTAATTGTCACTCACAGGTTTTAGATTTTTATATACTCGCAAAGCACACACAATATAAATGACCTATAAAGCAGCTAACCAACTTGTTTTACTTTGCTAAAAATACTGACTTTTGACTGTCAGAAGTAGTTCAGATTGAGTTTCTTTCATACATATGTTGTTTTGATGACTTCAACCATATGACTCTTTCAAGGAAAAGGAGTTACCCTAGCTTTTCCCTAGACCATTTGTTCTCTACTTTGAGGCATCATGTATCATCTTTGCTGGTCCTTGGTCTGAGCAGAGGAAATCACGGCAGCAAGCAGAGAAGATATAGAGTTGCATAACATAGGCAAAAGGCAGATATTCTAGATTTATATCACACAAGATTTCTAATCTAGTAGCCACATCATCTGGCTAAATAAATTCTTATGCCAAGCTGAGCAATTTAATTACACTAGCTATCTGATTTAATGAATAAAAGCCAACCTTCTTTGAAAGTAAATGATTGAGTTCCTCTCAATCCCTTGGTTACCCTGCACATTGCAATACCTTCCAGCACTTGGATAACTTGCACTTTCAGATAAACTTCATCCTCAGTTAGTGCCCTCATTCTCAGATACCTGGCACCAAAACAGATTATCTGCTGGGAGAGCAGGCTGAGGGAAGGAAGAGATGGAGACCGAAACAATCTTGTTCCTTACATACTTAATGGTTTCTGAAACCTGAGATCTTTTATATTATGTTTAAATATATGAAAATATGACAAATCATCTAGCTATTCTGAGTTATTAATTCTCCTTTGTGTGAACCAGAAAATGCAGGGAAGAAAGGCTACAAACTATGTTTTCACACATTAACAGGATATGGACTTTATTTAATGTATCTTAGGCATCAATTAATGAAAATCATAAAATCTATTGGTAGACAGAAACTGTAAAATATCATATAATTTTATATTTTTAAATTAATTACTTGCATTTTCACTCATCATGCGCACATCAGTCGCACATTTTCTTATTTTGGATGAGAAATACATGGTTCCTATCTCACACATTAAAGTACAATCTGCAGTGATGTTGCTGAAAATTGTCTCTTTTGTGGGTTGTCTCAAAAGTTACCCTTGCATCCCAGAGATGACATCATGGTTCAGTGTCTCCATCAGGGAGGCTGCCCTACATATTCTGTAAATTTTTTTTAAAGCTGTAGCTTTCCCTATGCAAAAAGGAACAAAGCAGAAATGTTTCAGCTTCTGCAGCTCCAGCTAGTTTGAGACTCAAATTATTTGAGCTTCAAATACTCAATTTGATCCTTCAATCGTAAAAACTGACCTTCAAGCTTTAAAGTTTGCAGAGTTAAAAGACTACATTATCAGCAGATTACCTGGCATTTTAAAGTGTCTGTTTTTCTCCTGAGACACGCAGGATACTGTAATAGCTGGCACGCTACTAGAAATTACAAAAACTTTTAAAGGAAGACAAAGTGCTGTGAGAATTCTTCTTCTGGTCTGATCAAAACCAAGTAGCTAAAGTCAGATTTGACCCATTTATTATGAAAAGTGCAATGCATCTGTTTTAACAGCACAGTCAATTTTGCTTGTGCATTGCAACCATGCAGCCTTCCCACCCACCCACTTTTCTATGCATGCACTAGAAAGAGGACTACCCAAAAAATGTGATGGTGGACATTGGGCTGATCTTTAAGCACAAGGTGAGACGTGATAGACTGGGTGAAATGTCTGCACACCACCATTCACTTAGCCTACAGAAAGACATCCGTGTGTCTCTCTGGACTTACCCTCTTGGAAGGTCTGCTGTGCAGTCTGCTATCAAGGATTAAATGTACAAGGTATTTACATAAATCAGTGCTTTTAGAGTCTGGAAAGCTGTCTACATATGTGTTTAAAATTGCTAATAGAATAGGACCCAGTGATCATTCTGAACATAAATCGAACATTTACATTAGCAAAATATGAACTTATAAAAGAATAGTAGAAGGAGAACAATGTTAATCACAGTTCACCTTCTCTTGTTACAGTGGTTTCCTGTCCTCAGACCAAGCAATCACCTTCACCTGAGGTAGGCATCTTATTCACACCTACCTACATATTAAATGTGTAGTGAGCTAATACTCTTAGAAAAAAGGTTTAAATTCCCCATACAGTCAGTGCAAAGTGATGTCTCAGAAGGTCTAAGCTGCAGTTCTTTTCCAACTATTTTCACATGCCTAATTTAATCATTACATCCCACACTGACATGCAAGATGCTAGTGCAGGCCCTGTTGAAGGTGGCAGGTGGGCAGGTGAAGATAAGAGATTTTTAAAAGATGAGATGTTTCTCTAAATCTGTAACATTATTCAAAGCCAGTTAAAATTGACATGATTTCAGCGGAAGTCTGAAATTAAAAAAAAGACTTAGTAAAAATGAATACGAGCCTCCAGTTCAATGTGGAGTAAAAAGCTTGAAGAGATGGCTAAAGTTTCTCTGAGGACTTCAAGCTGAACAACACACTCCTGAGAGAAACATACTGGGTAGAGCAGGGCTGGGAAGGCAAATGACACTGCAGGTTGAGGCTGTGCCCAGGCTAGACTAAGCATTACAGCCTTTTCCATTTGAGGCAGCTCACTTTCAACCTATGTAAATACAGTTTGATTTAATATCTGTATACCAGGGCCAAGTACTGGTTGCATAATGACAGGCAGCATTTGCATACCAAGGAAGCTGTTTTAGGTGAGGAATGTGCCAATCTATCACTTAATTTCTTCTTAGTGTCCCAAACAGCAATTAAATGAGACTGCAAATTAGACCATGCCTGATGCTGTCCTGAGGAGGAATAGTTTCCCTTTGTGAAACTTTCAGCGGTGTTAATTGCTTGCCAATGGTAACGGTCCAATTTTTCTTGGCAGTCTCTAATATCCAGAGAAGATACCCCTAACTGAAGCTTTTATTAGGAGATTGACTTTTTGCAGAGATCCAGAGCAGGTCTTTGCTACATCTCCTAGGACTAATTCCTCTATCTACCAGGTTTCTAAAATATCTAGGCTGAATGTTGGTGGTGTTTTGTCTCAGAATGGACTAGCAATGAACTAGGTCACTTCTTCACAGCAACAAGACTTCTTGTTTAAATGAAATAAGTCTTTAAGCAACTAGAAGATTGTCTTTAGGAGGAAAACAAGTGGGTCAAAATTTGCATAATTTATTTTGATATTTTTAAAATGTCCTTGCTTTTCTCTTTGAAATGTGCTTTGTTTTTCTTATCTGAAAGCAACTTATTTTTTTAATTTGAAGAAGATTAAAAAAAAAAAAGGGCTAAACACCTGAACATTAAGTAAAACATATTTTCCTTTGTATCTACCCAAACTGCATTGTCCCCCGATCATCTTGTTCAGCCACTGAACCATAATATCCATTATTCATATAGCTCTACGCAGTTCTCCTAGTGTGTGGAGACACCCAAACCTGTAGAGATCCAGTAAATACGTGCAGAGCATCACTCCAAGGAAAGATAAAGTATGTTGGAGACACAGACCAGCATTCAACTATGAACTAAAAATTGCAACTCAGGGCCCTGAGTGGAAAATACATCTGTCTATGCTGGAAAGAAGAAACATGAGAATCACTCCTGAACACCTTGGTGAGGAAAATCTTGCCTATTCGTATTTTTGAGCTAATTCAACTGGGAGAGTTTAGCTCCTGCATCCCATTTCTGTTCTGCCTGAGTTTTAAATAAAAATTGGTTAGAGGAACTCACTAATCAGATTTCTGCTTCATTTTGTTTCCTATAAGAATGTATATGCCTTCCAAATCTCAAAGGTCTCACAGCTTTCCAGACCTTCAGTTGATCAATTTCATTAAGAGACTCTTTCTCTCCCCTTATTTGCATGCAGATATAGTGGCTCCCATTTTCAGCAACCATCAGTGCAGGAATTTTCCGAAACTCTTCACCATTAATGAAAGAAAATTCCCTTATTAGTTAAAAAAGTAAGTGGAAGAGTACAGTTCTGCCTTCCTCTGAAGACTCTGCAGCTGGTTTTCCATGGACTTGGCTGTAAATATCACAATTTCTTTCTAGTTTCCAGCCTGGAGAATACTTGCAAACTGCAAAAGGTGGTATAAGAGCTACTGCACTGCTTGCAAATAAGAGAACAATGTTTTGCATGCCTTTTGAATTGCATTAATATTAATGAAGGTATGTCAATAGTTGTTTGTATACATCATTTGCGTATGTGGGGAAGCAAGAGCATTTTTGCAAACTTGAAATTTAAATTCACAAATTAATAGCTGGACGGCTCATCCTGGCAAAGCAGGATGGCCAATTGCAGCCTAGCAAAGATGTTCAAAATTTAGATTATTTTTTCAGTTCTAAATGTTACTGTACATCGATGTGGAAAAACATATCTGAAACTGCCTGCTACATACATGGGATCAAATAATGCACAGGAGCTGCAATTTAGTCAGATATTTGTAAAAGAAAAAGAAGCCTGGAGGACTTAAGAGTAAAACTTTCCCACTTCACTGTTCAAGTACAGGCATTTTGCATGCTCTCTCTCTTGCACAAAACTCTTAAGGCATTAACTTTATTGAAGCTAAAACAGGCTAAATTCAATAGGGAAACTAGATTGAGGCTTAAATCTATGCATAATAGACCCATACCCATGTTAAGTGGACATAAAAATCTCTCACTGATTGGGCCTTCAGAGACACCCATTTGACAACAGTTGAATAAATTGTATTGAATGCAGTAAGAGATGGGGTGAAAGAAGATTACACCACGTTCACAGAAGTATTAGAAATAAATAGATAATTTATTAGATTTTGGAGGTTTTGGCTGTTTTTCTTCTCAAATAGAGGCATCAAATACCAAAAGTCGTCGGTCCACCAAAGATGCTGAGTGCTAAGACTCTATCAGTGGTGAGTGGAAGATGTGAAGGATCTGATTCTCCAACACAAGGCCAAAAAAAGGAAAAATCAAGCATTTCTATCTTACATAGCAAAAATGGCCTTCCAAAAATACATTTTTGACCAGTACTTTCAGAATAGGAATAGGTTCATTTTGGTTAGTTAACCCATTTCTTTCCACTTAGATGTTTCACTGCATCTTCTCCTTGCTCTGCAAATTGGTAAATCAGTACCCATAACAACCCTGCCCTACCTATGGCATCATGCAAAATGCTGTTGCAAGATGACCTGGCTGAGCACTTGAGGATGGATGGCACAGTTATGGATGGTCCAATCTTATGGTGGGAGAGCTGTTGCAGCATACTCCCCTCTTCTGCTACTCAGAGGGTGGCCACCACAAATTTTTAAGTGTTATGTTCCATGGTGCGGCCAGTAAGAGCTCATAGAATGGCACTGAAAATATGTATTCTGCATAAGCCAGAAAGAATCCTTTTTTTTAAGTGCTGTTATCCAGAACACTGGGCTTTCTGACTCTCACTCAGCCTTGCTGCACTGCCAGAAATTATTTTGTACAACTTTCAGCATGTTGGGAAAAGAAACATTATTATGTATGTGAAAAAACTTGATCCTATATAAATGGTCCATAAAATCTGTTTGTTTGCAGCATACCATACTGTCTTTCCTTAAACTAAGAAGTAACTCTCCCATAGACAACTGCACTGATTACTGAGTATTGACTGTGAACATAAACATCCAGAGACACAGACAGCAGGATAGAAGGCACTCTCAGCAAATTTGCCAACAACACCAAGTCAAGTTCAACCAAGCCAAGTACAGAATCCTGTACTTGGATTTGGCAGTCCTAGGCACAAATCCAGGTTGGGCAGAGAATGGCTGGAGAGCAGCCCTGAGGAGAAGGACTGGGAGTGCTCATGGATGAGAAGCTCAACATGAGCCAGCAGTGTGCACTGTCAGCCCAGAAAGCCAACCCCATCCTGGGCTGCATCAAACGAAACGTGACCAGCAGGTCATGGGAGGTGATTCTCCCCCTCTACTCTGCACTCTTGAGACCCCACCTGGAATCCTGTGTCCAGCTCTGAAGTCCTCTGAAGCTGAGGACCGAAGTACCTCTGCTATGAAGACAAGCTGATAGAGCTGGGGTTCTTCAGCCTGGAGAAGAGAAGGCTCCATCCCTGGAAAGTGGTTCAAGGCCAGGCTCGATAGGGCTTTGAGCAACCTGCTCTGGTGGGAGGTGTCCCTGCCCTGGGCAAGGGGGCTGGGACTCAGACCATATTGAATGTCCCTTCCAACTCTAACCATTCTATACCACTGAAATCTCAAAGGAAAAGTCTATTCTTAGTCTTTTTGTTGTGGTTTTTTTTGTTGGTTTTTTTTTCGCACACCTCTGCAAAACTTCTGTAACAGCATTCCAGTTTCTGCATTGCAGAAAAGGCAGTGAAGAAGAAAACTGATGTAAGCAACAAGTGATTTATAGTTATTTTCAAGCCAGACGCAGTACACAGTTCTTCTTGCCCATAAAAGAGATTACTCCAGAAGTTTTTGTCTGGACTGCACCAGAGCTGTAGCCCTGACCCCTATCTGCACAGCTCCATCCGGTTTGTGCTGCATTTCAGGAGAAGACTCACCAGATGGCAGCAGCACATAAACCATGAATTGCATTTCCATAGGCCATCGCAAACGAGTTTTTATCTGTGGCCTTCTGCAAATTCTGTTTTTCGATGTCATTATAGCAGAAATTAGATAAACCATCTTATTAGAATACTCATATTATTTGAAAGCAAACAATACATCCCAAAATGCACCAGATGCAGCAAAAGCTCCTATTCTTATTCAGAACCAAGTGTTGCTATGATTTTGTCTATCCCTTGCTCCCATTGAATTGAAGAGGAATTTCACATCAATTGTCTTAGTGTAACTAGGTGAAAATATATTTTAAAAAAGCTCTATGGAAAACATTTTCTACTGTAATTGTTCCTCATCATGGTGGTAGGTGGCGTATGAATGAAACAAAAGATTAGTCTATGCCCAGAAGAGCTTACAAAGTGAACAAAACCTCCACCTGTGAGATGGCAAAACGCAGTTCCCCCACACTAAAATGTTCTTCCCCCCATCACTTTGGGTATCAGTGGCCTATGGAGGACTTTGTGTATACTATTCTTTTTATGGTGGTAAATAAGAGGGAAAAATCTATGCAGCCCCATGACCACAATGATCTCATGCAACTGCATGTATACTGCACCCCGAGGAGGTGATGAATGAAGGTTGTGGGCATATGTCATGTGACAGCAATGGATATTTGCTTATTCTCCACGTTCAGCATGAGGTTCTTTATATGATTAGCTACAGGGCCCGGCTGTCAGAGCTATCTTTAGGAAGAAACATGTGCATTGCTCCAGGGGCACTGGGAGTGCACACATCATGCTCCACATCCGCCTGTGCAAACTCCCTGCTCCCTGCAGAGCCCTGGGAGGACATTGGCCTAAGTCCTCACAAGAAGAAACCAACACAAAAGTGAACACCACAAAACAAATCACCCAACACTACAATCTCGGCCACCAGAACATGCCCTCAAGTGCCACATCTGCATGGTTCTGAAATATCTCCAGGGATGGTGACTCCACCACCTCTCTGGGCAGGCCATTCCAGTGCCTGACCACCCTCTCAGTCAAGTAATTCTTCCTAATATATAATCTGAACCTCCCCTGCCCCGACTTGAGACCATTTCCCTTCAGAGAAGAGGCCAAAACAAACCCCTCTATAACCTCTTTCCAGGGAATTGTAAAGGGCAAGGAGGTTTCTCCTCAGCCTCCTGTCCTCCAAACTAAACATGTCCAGTTCCCTCAGCCTCTCCTTATATATGTTCTCCAGACCCCTCGCCAGCCTGTTGGCTCTCCTCTGGACACACTCCAGCCCCTTAATGTCCTTGTAGTGAGGGACTCTGAGAACTGAACACAGTAGAATAATAGAAACACAGAATGGTTAGAATTGGAAAGGACCTTAAAGATCATCAAGTTCCAACCAGTACTCGAGTCCAGGTATCAGCCAACAGCACTTGAAAGAACCAGATGATGGAGCATTAAAAACATAAACAGCGCTAGCCCCAGAGCATTGCAGAAAGAGCTAGGTAGCAATCTAAGTCTACTGTCAGAGCATTCAGCTTCAGCCCTCCTCCAAAGCACCTGAGGATAAAGCAGTTTTGCACCAAGTTCCAGCCAAGTTTTTGGCTTGAGACTCAGTGTGTGGTGTGGTTATATCTAGCGTGCTTGTGGCACAGCACAGTTGGCAAGCATAGCACAGCAGCCTGGAGTGCTGCCCAAGTTGCAAAACCTGGCTGAAAAGCAGTGCAAGAGCGTGCACTGTCAGTTTCTGAACAGGGTGGCTAGACAGCCACCGGTACCTGCAGTGCACATAGTCATGTTTTAAAGCTGGTGCACGTATTTACTGACTTCAAACTAGCTTCAGTACATCAGCTTTCATGACAGTCAGTGCAGCAACAGCAGGTATAAATATACTCCTTTGTGAAATGCCTGAGGCTGGTGGGTGAGGGGGTTGGCTCTTCCACTCTCCCACATTTCAGATTGTCCTGAGGTCGCGTGTGGAGGGAAGCTTTGGAGAAGAAATTAATTAGCTGACAATATTCTGTTAAACTAGTCATTAACAAAAATGAAACAATTTTGATTTTATTTTTTATGTTCATTTTCCCTCCTCCTTACCCAAGTCAGAGCTGAATGTGGGCGTGTTCTCTACTCTGTACATCACTGAAATTTCCTGCACTGGTGAACCACCCCATGTCTCTCTACAGAGGGTCAGAGCTGACATCTGTGGTCATCAGTGGCAGAGGTTTGCCATCCAAAAGATTCCACCTTTGCCACTTTCAAGAATATCCCTGGTACAATTTGGTCCATGACTCTGGAAATCTCCTTTAATAGCTTGGCTGGGGTATTTCAAGTAGCTGGGGACAGAGGTCATGTCAGTTTTGGTAATACAGATCAACATTGTGAATCTCCCATGTTGTTGACTGAGCACAGCAGAAGCATCCCTGCAAACTGCCATGCTCGGAAGCAAGGCATCTGCCTTCCCATCAGAGCTTCCCATCGTCTCCTGCCTGTCCTCCACAAGAACACACTGCGCTAGAAATAATAAAAATATAAATGAGTAATCTAAGAGCTGCATTTGACAGGAAAAGAGAGAACATTGTAGGCAGCTCTCTGTGATAAATGATGTTTCTGCAGTCTGGGAGGTTAGGAGTAGTGATTAATCTAGTCAAAACCTGGAATTGCAGTCACTTTGACAATAGTCTTTTATCTTCCTGCTGAAACACCTTCAAACTTTGCCAGGTCCTCCTCCTACTTTTTTCCTTGAGAGTCAGTATCACTTCCATCTTATTTCAACTGAGCTTCAGCTAACTGTCATTAATTCAGATCTGTGTTGCTGCCAAATGTTGGGAGAGACAGGTGATGGTTGTGTCTGCTTCTGATGAAAATGAGAGGTAGAGCTGAATGTCATCAGCCTACACTGTAGATCACGTTACATCACAACTTCTCCCAGTAGCAGCGGCTGATAGATAAGGAGTAAAAAATAAGCCATTGTAGGGAGTCTTGTAGGCCCCTGTGCAACTGAGAGCACCTCAAAAAAGGGAGGATGGCTTCCAGCAACCTTTACAGGGACCTTTGGGAAAAATGAGTTAAAAGCCCCAACATTTTTGCTAGGTCCTGCAAGTTCTGCCTGGTCAGTGGTGCCAAAAGCAGTTGTGGGGCATAAAAAACAAGTATCTGGCTCTCAGATGTTTGTAGACATCAATAGTCAATTATAATAACTCCATTTCCATGGTAATGGCCATTAAATTTTGTTCAGAGGATCTAAGAGCATCAGGATTAGTAAGCATGTCTCTCTTTGCTAGTGATATTTTCATGAGGAGAAATCTTCAGTATCAGTCAGCAGTTGACAAGTATGCAGAAGATCTACGGACTAGGAATAATGTTTCTTCTCCATAAAGAAATCAGCATTCTCCAGAGCATAAAAACTCTCTGAGAATGACACCACAGTGCCCCTACTTGCAGGTGTCACTGGCAGTGAAGGGAATCAACCCTGCTATGCAGCTGCCATGGTGAAACAGTGCACTGCTATCAAAAAAAAGTATGTACACTTTCACAAAGCTCCTTGAAGCCCAAGCTGGAGGTGGGGTTGGGATTTTGGATTTTGCAGCAAGGTTCAAAGTGCTGCCAACTGGACCAATTAGTATAGTAACATGGAGGTCCGTGTCTGCACAGACAAGGCTCTGATCCTCCTACAGTCTGTGGAAGGCATGGGAATAAAAGGCAGAGGAGGAAATACTAGAAAAAAAAATCTTTCAAGATCTCAGCACAACATCAATACAACTAGATTTCATTTCAGAATTCTTCTTCTTTAGAAGGCTATCACTGTTAATCTAAAATTACATCTCTTAAGTGTTTGGTTGTCCTCCTGCATACCTAGGGTATTTTATGATCATTTTCCTCCTAAGATTTAAACAACAGTTTTTATAACTTCCACCAGGCCATCTGCCTTAAGTATGTGGTGTGTGTGTACCCTTTCCCACTAGGATGAATCAGCCTGCTGCAGCAGGACCTAAATTATGACACATATGTGCAACAAAATGTTATAAATGTGCAATGACTTTTAGGAATGTACTCACTGAAAATCATACAACCCCTCAAAGCTCTTAGAGGTCTGCTTAGACTGCAGGCAGTGTCCTGACACCACTGGAGAGTGGCAAGACCTCCCAGAAGCTATTTCAAATGTCTGCCAGACTTTGGTTCTTTGCCATCTGTCTAGTTTCTGTATTGGTGAGTATGGCATCACTGCCTCCTTGGTCTCCATCTCTCTATCCATTGCTGAACTTAGACACACGTACTTGTGTGAGAGATATCAAAGAGGACTGTGAAAAAGCGCAGTAGCCAGGGTATTCTCAAGAGCTGCAGAAGTAAGTTGCCCTTCTAGGAGAACTTCTCTGAGGGAACCAGACAACTAAGAATGCTTCAGGTGGAGAGAAGCTACAGAAAGGTTTGAAGACTCAGCATTTCTCAACTTTGCTTTTCATTTTCCTCTTTTTTCTCAGTCTCTTGCTTCCCAGCAAGTTTCTGCTTCTTTCTGGGACCATAACACTATCCCTCCAGGCTTCTTCAGGCTACTAAACGAATTGAAATATTACAGCTTCTTCCTATTCTCACTTACAGGTCGCTTACGTATGAAACTGGGAAAAAAATAAGAAAACCTTTACATGGCTCATGTGCCAAAGACAGGAAAAATGCGTCCTGCAGTATCATGAGGGCAATCCAAAGCAGCGAAAGAAGGCAGATGTCTCTTTGGGGCAGGTCACTTACAGAATAGTGCTGCAAAGAGGGATCCACCCATTATGGATCTATTATTCATCATGTTTTATGAAGAAAGAGCATATATTGGAGACTGTGATCATTAACCAATGCCAAAGTTCAACATAAATTTCTGGCAGTATCAGAACAAGAGTAAGTAGGGGACATTTTTAAGTTCAGCTCCTGATTTTGATGGCAGGTTTTGTAAGTCTTTGGCTGCCTCTTTGCCTTTCTCTTTCATTTAATCTGTACTTAAAACTAGACGTCATTATGTCATACGCAAAGAAAAACAGTGTGATGTAGGCACTACAGCAAATAAGAAATGCTAAATAGCTGTTCTCTTCTTTATACTGCAAACAGAGGAAGTTATTTGGAAAATCTTGTATATTTTGAAGCATACTTGTTTTCTCCTTGCACTTTTGAAGACGTTACTCGTGCAATTGGAGGCAGATGTTACAATGGATATTGGGCAACACACAGGATTCACGTTTTTGGCACTCATTCAATAAAAAGAACTACCAATTGCATTCTGCAAATATTCCCATTGTGCCAAACCACCAGAGGAGGTGGTGAGTAGGAGAAGTGAAGGTGTGATAGTGGAAAGAATTGCTACTTGATAAGTCACAGGAGCTAATATGTTAGCTCAGCTTGCGGGAAAGCTAGAACATTCCCAGATGCCACACTGGGTGTATGTGATCCCTGGCAACACTCGTTGGGACAAGATGAATCGCAAGCACTTCAGTAGTGAGCTACCATGTCACAGGGAGCCAGATGGAGGTGGTTACTTCCCTGATTGATTGCCTCTTGTGCTACCAAGGGCTTTTTCAGCAAGCTAATGCCTTTCTGTTGGCACTGAACGCCTGGGATAAGCATGTCCGCTTGGGTCAGCCCCATGCAGGAATTCCTGCCGTCGGGGGTCTGTGGCCACCCTGCAGAGAGAGAGAGAAATAAATAAGGAGGAAGGGGGAGTGGGTGACTACAGCATGAACCAAAATGTACTGACTTCTGATGCCTCCCTAATAGATGTTGCTGCTAATGAATTTTCAGGCACGTGCTGAGTTAACGGGGGTGAGCAATGTTGAAACATCCTTTAGTTAAACCCAGTGCTTTACAGAGGCTAATTGAAAAAGGAAGGAGCAGCGGGGAGGGGTGGCAGCAAGGGGGAGGGGCAGGCAGAGCAGAACAAGGCAGAAGAGGGGGAGAACAGTTCTATTTTTCAAATGCTGAATATGAAATCCCTGCAACAGATGAGTGTACATGCAAGCCTGCAACTCATTACGGCAAAGATACAGCGATTGGAGTCAAGTAATTTTCCTCTGCACGCAGAATCCCCAGCCTCTTACCCTGCCCAGCCAGCTTTCTCAACTCTGAGCTTTAGAATATAAACAGCCAATAAGTAAGGACAATAATTGTACTTCCTGCTGAGAGTTAACTCTGCCTGTCATGCATTTGCTGGGTCCTAATACAGGACAGTGAATAAAGCTTCATTACAGAACAATGGAGTTAGCTGCCAGAGCCTACAGATTTGAATAAACAACAAATAAGCAACATCTGCTCCAGCATATGTGTATGGTAAAAAAAAAAAAGTCACAAAATAAAAGAATTTGTAAATGCCAAAAGCAACACTAAACTGCCAGTGCTACTGTAGAGTGAATTTTTAATTGCACATGCATACAGGCAGGCTGTGAATATTAGTCTCACATATGTCTGGTTGCTGCCAACCTGGGAGTATAGATGAATTTAATTAAATAAGGATTATCCCTTCTCCCCAGTACAATTACTTATTTATAACAATGATAAAATTGCCTAATAAAATAGATTGTAATATTTTTTAAAACAGAGCTAGAAAACACTCTGCTTTCCCTGTAAGTCATTCAGGGATGTTTGGGGGGTTTGAGCTTCTTTTAAAATTAAGTCTCAGCATTCTGCCAAGAAAGAGGGAAAAAAAGCCTTATCATAAAGCCTACTGCAGTTAAACAGCCAGAATCTACATTATGGAGAAATATAAAGAAGACACACAGCAGCCAGGGAATTGACTTTCATGGGGAGTGCAGAAAATTAAAGAATTGGACTAAAATTGAGACCAGGCTGCAGAGCCAAGGGACAATACCACTGGGATGAGTACTTTCATAAGTCACCTGTCTCTAATATGCTCCATCTAGGCAAAGCAGTCTGTTCCTAGCTGTCTCTATTTCTACTCATAGTGGGCACCTTTCACTTTCCTGCTCAGGAGAGCTCCCCTTTCAGCAGAACTGTGTCATATTCTCACATCTTCATCATCACACATACCCCCTGCAACAGAGCCCACAAACAAATGAGAGGAGGCCCTGATAGTATCAGGCGTTGATTGAGAGACAGGGAGCCCCTGCCCTGGGAAGGTTGGAGGCTAAATCTAAATTCAGTCATGCTTTCCAGGGAGCTGTGGTTTTCCTCATGTAGGCTCCTGATGGACTCTGTTTCCCACTTGCTCCTACTCTGAGGACCGCTGTTTATGGGTTTGAGCCACATTCTGCTCAATTTGGTAAGAATCTTCTAGAGAACCAGGCGTTATTCACTACCAACAATATTATGTTCATAACCAGCTATTTTTAGACTGTTTCCATGATGTTGTTGAAGTTGCAATGAAACTCCCATGGGTATGAAGGGGTTATGCAATTTAAGAGCTGTGGGAAACAGAGAAAAAATATGATAAAAGCCTGTTAAAAAAAAAAAAGCTGGAAACCTCCACTTTAAATTTAGGCCACGCATCGACAACACCAAGACAACAGAGAAAGACAGAGAAAAAAAGAGGGAGGGAGATACTCCAGTGTTTAAAGAAAACTCTAAACTTCTGGTGCTTCAGCAGCATAAATCTTCTTTAAGTGCAGTTTACTGGTATGATTTGGATTGATTACTTAACTAGATGACAGTCTTACCAGACTTAAGAACAAATAATTACTTTCTGCATTTTCTGTCATTAAATTACTTCTAAATACGTGCTTATTCCTATATCTTTAAAGATTATTCAGGGTATACAGTTACATTTTCCCCTTTACATTGTGACTGATATATGTGTACAACCTGCTAAATCCTTTAGCTAATGCCCTTCATCATTACATAGCACAGTCTTTTTAGAGATGGACAAAGAAAGGAAAAAAGCATTTGTTGGTATGTTATTATACTTTTATTTTTTACCCATTGGTCTACGTCCACATTCTTGGTTTTTAATTTCTCGCTGAATGTTTGTCCAAATGGCATTTTTCACTGCACCAGTCCTGGGGAATTGCTATTCATATTGCTACAGGCAAGACTACCGGTATGGGGGCTCATCTTTGTTCATGAAGATCAAGACATCCATCAGAAAACAGAATAAAGTAGCCTCATGTAACTCAGAGGACAAATCATATAGAGTCTGAATAGCAACAAGAACCTGACATTAAGCCCCAGAAATCACTGGAGTCACACATTGACAGATGAGATACACACAACACTGCTAGAAAATGTGGCAAGAGCAGTTGAATGCCACAGGTATACCATCTATTACATAGCTAAAAAACCCAAAACCCTAGCAAAACACCAAAGATAAGCTTACAGATCATTTGAAAACAAGAATAAACCCTCCAGAACTCAGGAATTCATGTTGTACTCCATTGCATTTACTCACCTCTAGTATTTACCAAGAAAACTCCACACGTTGATGAAAACTCTGGCCTCACAGTGCTACTTACACTGCCTTCAACAGGCTCGTGACTTCGTTCCTGCAGACCCAGCTGTCATGTCAGCCAGTGGCATCTGTGAATGACCAGCACCAGAATATCCACTGGTCATTCGCATTTCTTTTTAGGTACCTGTGTATGGAGTTGGGTTGCTTAATTATTTGTGCTGTCTCCCCAACAGTGATATAATATAGTCCTCAAAAGGTGGACTTTCAACTTCATCCCTTGCAATCTCTGCTTCTTCTTGTTTATTAGTTCTTTCACACAAATTTTCTATCCCATTAAAAAAAATAATGAAAACTGCCAGTCCTCCTCTAAGCACTCATTGGAAAGGGTCACTAGAGAGCAAGGCCAAGCACTTTGCACTCTGAAGGCTGAAAAAACATTTCTCCACCACCAGCACCCCTGCCAGCAAATGCTTCTCAGGATCCAGACTCAGATTGCCCCAAATGACAGCATAACATCTGGTCTAACAGCTTTGCTTTTAATCCTTTCATAGACTCCTCTAATAACTTATTTTCTGACACATGATTCAGTGCTATCTCAGCTCATGTGATGACAGCCTATGTGATATAGGAGGGTCAGGGGATGGAGTAGAGGCCATGCTGTTGCCAGTATGTCCTGGTTGCGTGGTCCTGGTTGAGTTGCACACAGAGTGTCTGCAGAGTCAGTATCTCCAGTCTCCTAGCTGACTGCTCCGACAGTTGGCACAGAAGAAGTTGTCTGAATCCAGCAAATAATTCATCAAGGAATGGCGAAGCTTTGGTATCGCTTGGAAGTGTATAGAGGTCTACTTAGAGGGACCCCTCACATTCAAAGTTGTGCATATGATGTACCCTCTTGACCTCCACTCATTGCATCTTCCCCGACAGCCCTATGATTTGTCAAGTCATATAATCTAGGCTGCCATGTCTAGAATAATGCATCCAAATGCCAGAGGTGATGGGAGCAGAGAGGGAAAACATGTTATTAGGATAAGCTTTAGAAGCAGCTACAGGGGAACAGTATTTTAAAGAATGGCAAATTGTCTGTTTTGTAACACTCACCAAAAATGGTGTCAGGAGCATTTCCAAATGGAGATTCATCCTCAAAACCCTGAATCTGAAAAGAAAAGGAAGAGAAGAGGAAAATTTATTATTCATGGTAATGATTATGAGTGTATGTCTTATGTGGAAGGGAAGTAGGAACAAAACCCAAAATGATTCTGTATATTGCAAAGTGTAAACTTTCAGATGGTTCCACGTCAGTTGGCTCCTTTTAAAAATATTTGTTCTTGTCATAAACTAGGGTCTAGTCTCAGACCAGTCTTGCTCAAAGTAATCCATACATAGTAGTTCCTAACACATAACTATACTAATAATCTTGTTTGAACAGCCTCAGATAAATGTCCCTAGAAAAAAAATATGACTTAGTAGAATAAATTCAAGGAGGTGTAACCATATGGAGGTAAATTCTTGCCAAAGAGTGTATGTAAGGTCATATTTTTTTTCCTCTAGGAATGAAGACCTGTTTGACTTTTTCATAGTATCGAGGGAAACATCACATCATGATGTTCCACAGACTCCTTCAGAAAAAGACTTTACAGAAATGGGGGTCTATTACATACAAGTAACATGTGAACATGCGTATTCATTGTGTCCTCCATGCAGTCGGTAGCTCAACAGGTCTCTAAGTCCCTCATTGTCAAAGGCTAGAAAAATACAAGAGAAGGATTGCTCTGTGTGTGACTGTTACTCTGTTCCCATACAGTTGTTACTGGCTGTTGCCAGACTAACAGTATAGGGGGCCTGATGGTTTCAGCCAGTACACAGTTCTTAAAGACTTAATTTAATGATGTGGTAGAGAATACTCAGAAGTTACACGGCATTTATGCTGTCTAAGTTGAACATACAGCATTCATCACATTGTCTTAGACATCAAACTGCGAAGTTTACAACCTGCATTTACTGCTCTGTCAATAACCTCATTTTTGTGTGAGCCTCTAGCCATAAGGCCGCAAGTCCAGCATGTGAAGTGCTTTACAAAGACCTATGGGCTGCTTTGGGATTATAAATTTGCTGTGCTGGAGATCTCTGAAAGATACCCTCTCCCCCACTGTGGTCGGTAATCAGGCCCATACTCAGAGTCTTGAATACCCTCTGCCACCACGAAGGCTGCACTAAACCTTTCACCAAAAAATACACCTTTGGAAGGACTTCTAAAGGTAAATATCCTTTCGTCAAGAATGCCACCACCTTAACCTAACCTTTTCCAATGCTTTAGAAACATGAAAACTTTTTTTAATCCTCCTACATTTTCCAGCCATTTGCTGCTCCCTCCTTCCCTTCCTACCTACCCTGCCTCCTTCCCTCCCACGCTCCATGTATTTCCAGGGGCCTATCAACCATCCCATTTCTCCTTTTTTTGATTCTTAGAGTGGAGTCTGTATGATTGGAGGGTAACCTGCCATAGCCCTTTTCCCGCAATAGTATGGCCAGGAAAACTACTACTCACACAACACGTCTAGATGTTAGAAAGGGACTGGCAGGTATCCTGGTCATNCCCCCTTTTGCTAAAACACACAGATAACTGAGTATTATGGACTTTGCAGTCTGGATATCAGAACAAGCTGCTGTTCTGAGTTACTCTGGCTTCAGGATGCTCATCTTACAGAGCAATAAAAGGTTTCAAACACTGCTATAAAACCAAGACTATTTTTTTAATGCAGTTTTCTGAAAGAGCACATCAGAAAATTGGCTTAGAGGAAAAAAGTGATAGGAAAAAGTCCAGGCTGAATCTGTAAAAATATCTTTTACCATATGTATTAGTGTTCCTGCAACTTCCCTCTATAAAAAGCCCAAAACCTAGCCCTGTGTAAAACATACTGGCATTTTATATTATCATACTGGTTGAATGAATCCTACCTCAGTAAATTCAGTGCCAATTTCTTTGATGGTATCCCAATACAAAGCCAATTTAAAATAACCAAACCCCCAATGAGTAGTGTACATCCTACTGGTTTTCCCCATAATGCTGCTGCATTATGTTTGCTGAAGCAATTTACACTACATTCCATCCTGAAAAAGAGAATCCAACCTTATACCATAAATATGGGTGCAGATACATTTGTAGCACAATACACAAAATTCCACCTCACCTTTTCCATTTTGAATGAGGCTGGCAGCTTGCAGTTCAGGTCAGCCACTTTTTTGAAAATGTGGATCACAAGAAAAAGTGGCTCTTTTCTTGGCCTGGGTTTGGCAGGCACCTCACGAGGGAGAAAGGTGAGGCTGTTTTGCAATTAGGTGGGGTGAAGCCTGGGCTTTGCCCAGTTGAGTCAGGGGGCACTGGGATGCAGGATACACCGAGGCCCTTTTGCTTCTGGGGGCTGGCTCCTGAGTCAGACAGGCCAAAGCAACACATACAGAAAAGCCCACCTGGGCTATCCCCCTCTCTGGACAAGAATGGGGTTGCTCTTTCCAGCTAGGCAAGTTTGCTTCCCCAGTTGCCAGCAAGCCCTGTTTCAGCAGCGTTGTCTCCTGGGAAGCCCTTTTCAGGAGCTGACCAATTCTTCTCTGCTTCACTTATGCGATCATAGATCTGCTCCTTGCAGCATAAAAGAGACTGGTCTGGTCCTCACCAGCATCCTGTACTTTGATCTGTTGGATGTTGACATCAGCCAGTAAAGAGGAGAGGACACTGGTTACGTAGTCAAGTACTCCCAGCTGTCAAAAAAATTCTTCATATGGGCAGAATGGAAGGCAATATGTTTATTAAAAATACAGTTTGACATAATAAGGCACAATGATTATTCAAACTTGGCATGGCCAATAAACTTACTAAGTACCTCATTCAAAAGTGGCCAAAACTTTCCATTTGCTTCCAGAAGACCCATTCAGGCTCCACAGAGATGTCATTGCATAGCTTTTTACATTAGACAAACACGCAGTGTTGAATTTGTTGGGTCAAGTGCAGCTGAATTGTGTGAATAAAGGTTACAGAATCCAGCCTGAAATTCTCTGGTTGGCTGGGCCAGACTTGGATGCCATTTTTGAGGACTTATTAAAATTTGTGTGAATAAAGTTATTAAAATGTGATCTCAAATGTTTACAGCTGCCAGCTGTCCAGGGTAACTGCAAAATACATATAGCCATTCACTGATAAAAATTGATCACGGAAGCTATGCTCCTGTTTTCATAGCAGCACAAAGCAAAACACTTATTCCCCAGAATCTCATAACTGGTATTGTATGAAGGTTCCCAGATTTTTTTCATCGCATTAACCTCCTGTAATTTCTGGGCCATTTTTTCCATGGCAACATTTAAAGAGAAGCAAATAATGTTTTTTCGAAGCGATCCTAGAGATTTCCATCACTACAATACAATGAGGTTATTTATACAAAGAAACACAACACATTTGCTTGCACATTGTGTCTGTACCTATCCTAAGGCAATGAATATGTCACTAGGACTCCTCCTTCCTTGAGAGAATCATTAAGGGCAGTAGATGGCAAAATAACTAACTTTCTTGTCTGCTGTTTTTCTTAGACAGAAGCCAAATTTACTGCATGCAATTTGCATGTATCTTCACAATTATATGAGGGCGTATTTAACATGGATCTGAGCTGGTACTTTGCATCAGAGACCAATCCCGTGACATATAATTGCTGATGGTTATTGTGTCTTAAGAATACTCCTCTTCTTTGTCCCAGACATTTCCTGATTTTTAACACTGCAGGAAAACCTCATCATCCCTGTCACGGTTTAAGGTCAAAAGTTTCACCTGATGTTTAAAGGAGTTATCAGATCTATTGGTACACACGTTACACCACATTGGATAGTTTCCATTTTTGTAAGTTTGAAGTGTCAGGGCAAATAATCTTTGGTTTTGTACAGCCACTGCAAAAATGTCCTTTGACTGACAGTAGCACAGCCCTCCAGTCCTTTTGCTGTCAACCAGAACCAAACTAGCTGCAAATTGAAATATCTTTTATACACTGCTTAGTTTTTGAAAATTATTTCAAAGATCTTGGGATACCTAAAGAACAAATCAAACAACAAGAGAAATGATGAATGGATAATATATTCCCGGCCCCCCCCCCCCTTCATGTGCAATGTCATAAATACACAGGTCATGAAGAAATTATATAAGGGACATCCTTATTTTATGGACTACTTCTATCCAGAAAAGCAGTCCCTTCAGTTTCTAGCGGTGCTCCCCAGAGATCATGCTGCAAATAGGCAAGAGGCTGATAATATCTCTTTAGTCCCTGGAGCCTGCTGCAAAGTAGTCTAAATCTGTAGCACAAATGAGATACTAAAGGGCATAAACAGGGATTAATTTTCACTACAGACTTCAGCTGAAACAGTGAATGGCTGTGCTGTAAACAAAATCAATGAATCTTCAATAGAATCTGTATCTTTTACAGGGATTCTAATGACTTTATGATCAACTGATTTTATAATTTAGGAGGGGAAGCTCACAGTTTTGCCTCTCCTTCATTGAATCTGGGATTAAGTAGTTATCTACATGAAAGATTTGGAAAGAATTCAATAGGCCCATGAAGGAACGAAAGAACACAGACCTTTTCTAGAGCCAGCAAGAAATTTTAATAATCGACTTTTTTTCACAGCAAATAGCAGAATTTGGGAAAAAAATAATAAAATTTTCTGTGGGAAAATAAAAACATCTATAATTGCTCAGTCTTTTTCAGGAAAAGTGAAAATGGAATTCCAGCATTGTCTACTTTGTCAAATATTAAAATATTTTCCTTTTTTTTAGAATGTTTCATCTTGAGTCTCAGCAGTCCTGCCTTTGCTTGAATCGAAGCTGTACTTCAGAGAAGGTATCTCACAGAATCATAGAATGTTTAGAGTTGGAAGGGACCTTAAAGATCATTGCATTCCAGCCCCCCTGCCATGAACAGGGACATCTCCCACTAACACTCCCACTTAAACACTTCCAGGGATGAAGCCTTCCCTTCTCCAGGTTGAACTCAGCTCTCTCAGCCTGTCTTCATAGCAGAGGTGTTGGTAAGGAGTCTGGAGTTCCCTAAATTGTTCATGGAGAGGCAAATGCTGCGGAACACTTCCTGAACCTTCTACTTAATTTGCAAAGAAGGGTCTTTTTTTTTCCTGAGGTCTTCTGGAGGCCTTCATAATCACCTGTTCTCCTCATTGCCATTACAGGGTGTGCAGGCTTCTGCTTTAGAAGAGCTGGGTCATTAGATGCCTGAAAGTTTAGGTGCAGTAACAGTACTGAAGGCAGATAGATTAGGTCCTGTTATATCTAATAAACATGAATTTGTCAATCTTCCTTCTTGCTATACCTCACTGCAAAATCATTAGACACCCTAAGCTTGGCAAGATTGGATAAAAAACAGTTAACAGTTTTTTACAGTTTTAGCTGTAAGTCCTCTCCAGAAACACCAGCTGCAGGAAGATACTTGTGCAAGATTAGCTACATGGTCACTGAGACAGACTAGCTTCTTCTGAAGATGTTTTAAGTGGTGGTTGGATGATCACCTGCAGGAGTTGCCTCACTCTCTCCACTTGCTATTGTGATAGAAAGAGTCTAGAATGATTAAGCTCCTCGAGATGGTGCTTCAGATAAATGAGTATAATTTGGTGCAGTGAACAAGGCTGAGGTTAATCACTGCTTCTATGGAAATATGTAGTGAAAAGAGAAGAGGTAAGTATGATGAATCCCACCTCTCTCAATTAAACATTCCCAGCCCTGGCACATACTTATGATGCTTAAGTAGATGGTGTCAAAACCCTCTCCCAAACTGTCAAATGAAAGATAATATGTTTTGATGGACATCACACCCACCAAAACAGAAATTCAAATCTTATCTTTCTTCACAGCACCTCCCCCATACAGATAAGATACTAACATGTACCAGGAGTGCTCCTATTGAAGATGGCTGCAGGAAGAGTCATTAAATTCACACCTTGGCTTACCACTGCCTGTCTTCACTGTGCAAACTCCTTCCCTCGGAGGCTCTTTCTCTTCTCTCATTCCTGCCTAGTTCTCTGCCTTTTTCCCTGAGATCTCCATCCACAATCCACTCATACTGATTATCTCTGATCCCTCTCTCTCAGAAGAGTTGCAGAGAGAGAAAGAAAGTGAGAGCTGAGAAACCTGTTTTATGTATCAGTTTGCTGTAAATATTGAAATGTGTGCACAGGGCTTGCTATTAAAAAAA
>VZRU01011982.1:25451-39935 GCA_013398155.1 Pedionomus torquatus | reverse complement strand
GGAGGATGCGGTGACAATGTGAAAAAAAAAAAAAAAAAAAAAAAAAAAAAAGGGGGGGGGGGGGGGGGAGAGAGAGAGAAAAAAACCACATTTTTCATGATGTTCTGCCATTTCTGTTTCAATTCTCATTCCATCCATACTGCTTCCTTGGTGTAATTCTAAACGGGAATGCATAGGCTGCATGAGAGATCCTGCTTCGATGAGCATCTTAAGTAAACAGAAGATTTCAAGAGCCATCTGTCTATCCTGTAGACATGAGGGTAAATGATGTCAAAATTGGATTTTTCAGGTGGGTTATATGTCAGCAAATGAACAACAGTATTTCAATGCAGCCATATCTTTAGGGTGAAGACTTTGTATTCATTTCTCAATGGCAAAATACACAGTATGAGAACTAAACCCATTCAAATAAATAAAAATCAAGACTGTGCCTTAAATGGTATGATCTTTATTGTGCTTAAAGTAGAGCCCTCATCTACATCTTATGGCATATTTGAACCACAAACCTGTTATGTTTTAATTAGGGCATTTTGAGTCTAATGCAAATCTCTGGCAGCTCTAGTCATGAGAAGTTAAGACCTTGTTATCTGCTCGCCACATTTTCCTGTGAGAGGGGTCCTGCTTTCGTCCAGAGAAAAAGGGAAGGCAAGACCACATCTGGCCTGGATGAATGTAAAATCCTGTGTATCGGCTTACACCACCAATGATGGTGGGTATGTGTTGCTGGTGAAGTGGCTGGGGCAACAGGAATATGTTAAATTACGCAGCTTCTGTGACACCAACGACAATCTCTGTGGGTGGGGTAGGTCTTACAGTGCAGGAATGGGCACTAATGTTTTAAAAATGCTGTAAGTTGGTAGCTCCAGCACATAAATGGGAGTTCACAGCTGAGGAAACTGTATTTCAGTCACATTAGGAAGTATCATTGCTACAAAGGCATATATGCAGATTTTTGATGGCTTCTGAATACATGTCCCTTTTTTCATGTATTTTGTTTTATAAGCTGCTTCTTTCCTATCCTCACAGTCTCTCCTTACTATTTATTTTACCTCCTGTCTAAAATTCTTCCTTTGTGAAAATATCTCTACTTACCATATAAGTTTGGTCTCTCAATGTCCATCCGCTGCTTTTGAGCTTCCAAAAACACTTGGATGTTGATCCCTTTTGCTACAGAAGAACCACTGAGAAACCGAGGTGGGATTTTAGCGCAGACATCAGGTTCTTCTGTACCAAATCCCAAATCAAGAAGAATCTCCACCGGCTCCTTTTCCCAGAGCACCAGCCATTCAGCGATGCTGTGGTGAAAACATCAGAATTATGTACACTACTGTCTTGGGACCACTTCTCTCTTGCAATAGTTATCATATGGCCCCGGTTTTGTTACATAATTCTCCTCCCTTCTTCTCTCTTGTGGAGACTACTGCTTACATACAAGTAGTCAATTTTGGTCACAATTCTAAGAGATTTACACAGGCAAGGAATTTGGTGGCATGGGATCTAGATAAGGTAGGAAAAGGAAGATTAATAAAAGGTGTAGGTTCCCAGCCTTGAGGGCTCTCTTCTCGCTAGACGCAATGCAGACTGGGCAGGCTGCAGCTGCCCTGAGACCTTGCAGCCTTCCACCTTCCAGTGGATTCAAAGCCTACTGCACTGTCAGGCAGGTTTCTTCAGGTTACTGGTACAAATGATTTTTTTGCAAATGCATAGCAGACTTCTGATATGGAGATGGCCATTTTGATCTTGCAAAAGATCAAAATTCTTGCGAGCGAATAACTTTTACAGATTAAGACCTCCAACTGCTTATTCAAAGTTTTACTCGCCTTTGTTGTTCTCTAAATGGCTAATTCCTTGGATTCCTAGCTGGAAATACATGTAAATAACTAACCTCTGGGGTGTACTGCAGAGCAAGTGGGAAGAACTGAGACCATTGCCTCTTGACATAAACGGACTTTCTGGACACCCTGGAAGGGACCTGGTTTGAGAAGAAGCAACAGAGGAATGTGCTTACTCAGGTGTTCCTCAAGGATGTCATTATGACTTTTTCCTAGAGTAAACATTTGCATTTTGTCTGTGGTTTAAAAGGATGCATAACAGCAATGCCTTAGAAGAAGAGTGAACGTAAGAGTGTGGCAATACCCTTATTCTCAAGAACAGTATGTTACAGTAGGTGTTATAACGTAGGTGTGAGGTACCAGTAGATGCTAATTATAAAGGTGGCAGAACAGCTCACTTTTGACAGATGGTGAATCTTTGGGGAACCTTTAGGGAGCAGGGTTTCTCTAGCCACCTACTTCAGAAGATATAATTGCTCTTAACGAAGTTTTGGTGAGACAAGACACAATGTGTTACAGCAGCAGGAGTGGCACCTGAGAACAATTCTGCACTTTGCTTCTTATTGTGTTTGTCTGCTCTAATCTGCAAAGAAATAACTGCTTTTCAGAGCCTGCTCCCTGCAATGCAACACCCGGCAGCATGGTAGTATTTCTCAAAAGGTAAAATGACATGCTTTTGTTACATCCAAACTTGCCTTTACCTATGCATACCTACCAAGATCAGTAGCAAATGCTTATATGCAGTGGAAGCATTGCTTTTATAACTTTTTTTTTTTTTTTTTTTTATGATTACAGGTTAGCCATCAGGTCACATCTTATTGAGGGATAGGTAGATTTCTAAATTAGCATAAAAACCTGGAATTCCTTCTTTTTCTCATAAAGAAAAGGAAGAAAAACGAATTTATACCAGATCTGTATGGTGTCTGACACCTGCCTCCTGTAGCTTTGCACTGTCTTTTGTACCATTTCTGGTACTGACAAGGAAACTGCAAACAAGAAGAAATAAAAATAATTAATTTTCTTAACTCTTCTCCTCCTCAAAACAGAAGTGTCTCCAGCTAGAAAAAAGACCAAAAGACTGATTGCATTGCATAAGGAAACATTTTAGCCCAAGTGACAAAGTTACAGGACAATACCATTATGGGAAGCTCAACTCACAGTATATGTTAGCTGTAAATAAATGCAATACCTGTCAAAAAGAAAGGGGAAAATAGGTGCCTTTATATTGCATAAACCAGTAGCTGTACATTCTAAGCCACTGCTATTTTAAACTAAGCACTATGAATTGGCTTCCATTGTCTCTTTGGAGCCATTGGAGATAAACATACAGCAAATATGAAAATAATTATGCAAATAAATTTCAGTCCCTTCCTTTAGAGTAAAAAAATACAATTGAAATATATTATTTTAAATTCTCATTCCAGCATACTCTGGCACAACTTTTTTGTGCATAACAGTTTTTCAGGTGTAAGTAACTGGGATGTTGTAAGTATTTTACTGTTGATTTTTCTGGGTTGTGCATCATGCTCCAAACGTGTTCAAGAGAGTTGAGACAGTTGTGGGACAATCGCAAGAGTTTCTGGAGGAGAAAACATTTGTCCAAGGACTGCTAACATTGTTTACCAGACTCCAAGTGTGCTGCTCTACCTGTGCGCTGTAAGGTGTGATTTTTGTTGCTCCATGGTAAGACAGACGCAATTCCATGGTGCCCGTAGCTGTCACTGCTGCTCTTAACACTGAAATAACACACTTGTTGATACTCTGAAAGTTGGGGTAGCGTTTGCCTAAAAGCACAGTTGATATCCTTCTGCATTCCACAAGATGAATATTTTTGTTCTAGCTTTTAAAGTTTTCTTTTCTATTTAACAAAATTGTGTCAATAAAGAAGGAGAAAACATCCTTTCACGTTCTCTACTGGATTATGCTTCCGCTCGTAAATTCTAAACAAGCTCCTTCTGGCTTACACCGTGCAAAGATATCCATCCAAATTGAGAACATAAAGGTTACTGACATCCTGTAATTTGCTGTGGTAACATAAACCAGATTTTCTAGCAGCAAATTGAGCATAATTTGAATAAGAATCAGCAACTTCTTGTATACCATTTCCTACTCACGTGCCAACAGAAGCTGTAGATTCACTATAAAAACGCTTGAGAATGTAATAAATAAGATCTGAAAGTGAGAGTTAATACAATTTTTCCCTAACAGCATGTAAGCACTCCTCTTTGTAACAAAACATTATACCACAAGCTGGCTGCTGCTGTGATGTCCTCAATACTTCATATTGTCGGGACTGAATGAACACAAGTGCTGCCAAATTAAAAAAACCTTACACTGAGAAACACTGGGTCGGGTGTTAAGTGAATAATTTAATGATGAGAAACCTGGTAGGAGATGTAGGAAGTAGTAAGTCACAAAAAAAACCCAAAACCCACCACCACCAACAACAACAACAAAAACAAACAAACAAACAAAAAAACACAAAAACCCCACAACTAGGGCTGACACTCACGATCAACTGGGCAGAATTTACTACAAGTTAGATGAGAGTCAGTAGCTGGTGTGGCTATATTCTTAAATCAGCCAAATCCTGGGTAGGACATCCTAACTGTCTTTTGTTGTAGGTTGAATTAAGTTGAAAAGTGGAAAAATCCTATACTGTTGTGGGTCAAGAACACGCTACCACGCCATTAGCAAGGCTAAGACATCCAAGTAATGGTAGGAGCCTGTGTCCACCTCGTGACTTAGAGAAAAGTTGCACTTAGTGTGAGTTGAGCCATTTCACTCATGGTTAGAGTCTCCACTTCCTTCTCTATTGAGAAGACCATCACAAGAAGTTCCTCATCAGAGAGCTTGACATTTTGAAGTATTAGGCAGTGCTTTCTCTGCATTTAAGAGGTCACAGATACAGTACTGGGGAGGGTACGGTATTTACATTTCCTGATCCCTGTAAGTATTTTGTTCCTGACACAAGAAACATTGAATCTCATTACCAAACTGGAAGATACTTCAGGGAAAATAATGCCCTTTAGAAATTCATCAGAAAACCTCATGACAAAAACAAACAAAAATACTTTGTAAACCAACTGTGGTGCTAATTGGTGCTCTGTTTACTGTACATCAAAGTGTATCTTTGCTTATGAATAATATATTCTGCTAAGCAAAATGTGGCTTCTGATATTTGAGGGAAGATAAGGCATGTTAGCCTCAGTAATCCCCGATTAGCTGGAGTCAAGATAAAATCACATATTGTACAATTGCATCTCTTACTTGTGAACACAAGAGATAAAAAGTATAGATAGGGAAGCATTAGTAAATTATATCTTGGCCTTCCAAAAGCACTAAACGTGTGAACAATTTCAGCAATATGTGAGGATTTGGAAGGTGATTTTGGGTTTCTGTCTCTGTTTATAAAAAAAACATATCTCTGAATTCACTACTTTCAGCAGATCAGAAAAGCAGGAGAGAGCAAAAGAGAAGTTTCTGCATTGAGGTCAGGCAGAATTTCAGCCATTCTGAAACTCTTGTACCTTAACTTCCAGATCACTGTGCAATTCCATCCTGGTAATCTCCACTTTTTCGATAAAAGAAAACAAAATTATGGCAATGGAGAGGGTAAACCTAAGATTTTTCTACTGAAGGCCTCACATGAGAATCTTCTCCAAATGGATCCAAACAGAGGGATAAAACATCCATGAATGTCAGCTTTTCCCAATAGCTCCCACCCTCAGAAGCCTGCAGTGCTTGATATTTTGCAGTGAAGCAATCCTTATTAGAACTGACAAATGATGTTCTGTCTTACCTGCCTGATCTTGGCCTTGTAGTTTATCCTCACAGATAGACTGCAAGATAAAAAAAAAAAAAAATACAAACCAAAAAACCAAAAACCACACAAAACCAAAACAAAACCTAAAACATGAAAAAAAAATAAAGACATTTAATCCCCCAAAAGAACGTATGCTCTTTGCAGAGATAAGAGAAAAGAGGAGGTCAGGGAGGCAGCCTGGGAGCAGGCAGAGCACAGGGCACTCAGGGGATGGATGAGCCAAGTAGGGGTGGCTGGTAGAAAAACAGAGCCACAGTCCAGAAAATCCACCTGCTTTCTGCCCCACACACAGCAGACTTGGCTAAGCATAGAGGTTCAAATCTTGCATTTGAGCTTCAGGCAGACCATGAAGTTTTAGCATTCTGCATGAGTAAAGTCTGTCACTTCTGAACTTAAATTTTACTAACAATCTAATTAAATCAGCTTATCCAGGGCAGGAGTGAGAGGAATGGAAGCAAAAAATCTTTTCAACACCTCCCCTAAGAGGCAGCTGTATGATAGCTCTCAACTGATCTGTGTCTGCATGGTGACATGGTAATTACTAATGACACTAGTGATAATAGCAAGCCCTGTAATGCAGGAATTTGGCTGACTTGGCCTTATCCTGCCACTGGAAAATACGCTACAATGTTTACATAAAATTAGTGCTATATTTTACTCCTTGCCATACCTTCAAACATCATTCCTAAGGCTGTGTCTTTTCTTTTCCTATTTTTTTTAATTTCTCTGGCACAGTCCTGCCTTTAACCAAATTCACTTCAGCTGCATTTGCTCAGGCAGTGAATGCATGAAGTCATGCTGAAGAGTTCATGGGAAGTAACATGAACTTTATTTTTCTTCCAAAGATGGCTAAAAAGTTAAAAAAATCAGAATTTTGGTGAACAAAATACATTCAAGTTTAAGGTTAAACTTTATTTCCCTATGGTAGCACATTGCCTCATGGAGTTATAGGAGCATGTAACCAAAGTTTGTGCCATAAATCATGTCTGTGTGGCTACACATCCCAGCAGTTTGAAATTCTCATGATGTAGCAGACAGCTTGATGAGAAAGCTGTCCAGACACATGATGGGAAGGAAACACTGTCCTTCAAAGAACACTGTGGAAGTGAACAGAGCACTGGGACACATTTCTCATGAGGCACTGGATCATAAGCAGGAAACATCAGTTCAGAGTGAAGATTTGTGAAAGGGTATTTTGCTGTAGTTCAATAAACAAATACTTGATTCTGAATTTTCAGGGGTCACATTTTTTCTACAGGAAACTTCAACCTTGCAGACACCTTTCCTATTGGAGGAGACAAGCAACAAATAATTAAGTAATAACGTGATCCAAACATACAAAACACAACAATTCAATGAGTGAATAGTATTTTCATCTATAGAGTCTTTTAAAAATAAAAAGTAGAGCACTTATGTAAAGTACTGCCAGATCAGTTTATAGCAATTAACCACCTCATTTTATAGCTTCATTTTTGGTGAATCCTGGAATGTATGAGAAATACTGGGAGAAGGGTCTTAGTAATTTCCATTAGTAATCTCTGGGCTTTTTAAAACCTCATTTGGAAAGAAAAATAAAATTCTGAATGACTCAATTGTCTCTATTATCTGCCAGTTGTCCATACTTTGCAAGTATCTAGCAGTCCTAATGAAAAGGGAAAATTAGCCTTTCTGATTCTGGGCAAATGCACCCCAAAGCATAGTTGCTGAGTGGGAGAGACATGGGAATGAATTGTTGCTGAATGGGAGAGACAGTCCACTCCTGTATGGAGGGAGGATTATTGGTTCCTTTTAATCAAAGCACAGCGTAAGTCATCAACCTTGGATGGCCACACTCAAAGGGTTGTTGTCAATGGCTCAATGTCCAAATAGTGGCTGGGGACGAGTGGTGTCCCACAAGTGTCAGTACTGGGACCAATACTGTTTAACGTCTTTGTGGGAGACATGGACAGTGGGATAGAATGCACCCTCAGCAAGTTTGATGATGACACCAAGCTTGGTGGCACAGTCGACATGCTGGAGGGAAGGGTTGCCATTCAGAGGGACCTGGACAGTCTGGAGATGTGGGCTAGTGCAAATCACATGAAGTTCAACCAAGCCAAGTGCACCCACAATGTGGCAGTCCCAGGCACAAATCCAGGTTGGGCAGAGAATGGCTGGAGAGCAGCCCCGAGGAGAAGGACTTGGGAGTGCTCCTAGATGAGAAGCTTAACATGACCTGGCAGTGTGCAGTGGCAGAAAACCAAATCCTTCCAGACCTGCATCAAAAGAAATGTGACCAGCAGGTCATGGGACGTGATTCGCCCCCTCTACTCTGTGCTCGTGAGACCCCACCTGGAGTCTGGTGTCCAGCTCTGGAGTCCTCAACAGAGAAAGGACATGGACCTGTTGGAATGGATTAAGAGGAGGGCCATTAAAATGGTTAAAGGACTGGAGCACCTCTGCTATGAATACAGACTGAGAGAGCTTGGGCTGTTCAGCCTGGAGAAGGCTCCAGGGAGACCTTAGAGCAGCCTTCTAGTATCTGAAGGGAGCTCCAGGAGAGCTGGAGAGGGACTCTTGGTTAGGAAGCGGAGTGACNTAAACTGGAAGAGGTGGGATTTAGATGAGATATTAGGAAGAAATTCTTTCCTGTGAGGTTGGTGAGGCACTGGAACAGGCTGCCGAAAGAAGTTGTGGATGCTCCATCCCTGGAGGTGTTCAAGGCCAGGCTGGATGGGGCTTTGAGCAACCTGGTCTAGTGGAAGTGTCTCTGCCCATGGCAGGGGGGTTGGAACTCAATGTTCTTGAAGGTCCCTTCCTACTCTAACCATTCTATGATCCTATGATTCTATGATTAACCCTGTTTGGCCAAGGTCTTGCAGGAAGCCTGCAGCAGAGCAGCTCTCCTGCCTTTCCCTTTGGTTTTTCAACCTGAAGGTCAGCAAAGATGGCTCAGACGTAATCAGCTCATTGCTAAAAAAATGCTACGGACAGGATTCTTTTCCTGTAGGTTGAACCAAAGCCACTGAGACAAGCAGTTTAAGGAGCTGCCTTGTGCTCTGTGACACAGGACGGAGGGAAGTTCCAATCTGTCAGATGGCTCAGTTGGATTCAAGATAAAGCAGGGGGCATTTTGATTGCATTATCACAATTCAATGGAGCAACTCTCACAAACAAATTGAAAGGACATGGAAAGACTGTAGCAATCATGAGTTTTTACACTCAAGCTTTTAGAGATCTAATTTTCATGTGAAAAATACACTAGGTATGGATTTATGAGATTATTCTGGTTTCTGTTACACTAAAGAACCACAGAGTTGTTTTAGCACTGCCAATCTCTCAATCTCTGCCTAGCGGTAAATCTGGAAGCTCATTACTGGTGCACAGAATACTAAGTAAACCAGCATGTTTTCTCTAAGACAGTTCACTTTATGGTCAATGCAAAGAGTATGGTATCTCCACTGCAGTTTACCTGCATTAGGAGGAAGAGACAAGGAGCTCTTTGGAGTTTGGAGATGCTTTTGTCCACCGATCAAAGAAGCCGTCTAGCCTTGGACTAAACACAGAGCTTTGGGACAGATAAGTAGACAATCTTGGTTGTACCCTGACAAATGGCATATTTACCCTGGCAGAAGTGAGAACAGTAGAACAAAGGTGAAGTTTTGATTTTTTAAAAAAATCAGATTTTTCAGCACATGGCGATTTTTCCACATCCAATGGATAGAAAGAGAAATGCAACCACGAGCATTACATTGAGTATCAATTTAAGTACCTGGAGAATCAACAGATTTGTTCAAATCAAACATTGTAGGAAATACAAACAGGTGCCCCAACTCCGCCAGAACCTCTGTGGCAAGAACAAAAGATTGAGAATAAAACTGAAGATGGAGTTAGTGACTAAGAGGGAAGTATGAATGCTCATCACCAATTTGTGCACACTTGCACAGAAAAAAACCCTGACACTGCCCTTAGTCATCATGGCATTCTGAGAGTGTGCAGAATCATTACTTCCAGTCATACCAAGCAGTGGTGGTCAACCACTTTATTGTAGTGGACAATTTTCATCTGGATATATCCATGATGCTCTGCTGCACAACAGAATCCCTCCCTTGTCCGCTTCAAAGCTGTGGCTGATCCACTGGCCTGCATCAGATGCCATCACACATAGTAAGTCTGAAAACTGAAGAAAAAGATCTCCTGCCCTTACTTATCATAAAGCATCCCATCAGGTTTTAGATCCCATTAGCTAATAGAGATCTCTACTGTCCATCATACAATGGAACGCTACTTTGTGAGGCTAAATCCCTTGGGCTGGTACTATGCAAACACGGGTCACTTCTTGAGTGGTCAACTCTCCTCTTTCTTTTGCACCTCAGTTTCCTGTGCATAATGCAAATATAATAATACTGCCCCTTTCCAATGTTATTGACTTAAATTGTAAGATTTCTGGCCAGCCGGAATTTGCACATCGACCAGTGTAATAATGTGCTCTTTTTCTTCTTTCCAGTGCCACTATAAAAGAAAAATTAAAATCCTCTGAGATGACTAGTGTTGGGGTGTCTGGTTCCCTAACAATTCCCATATCTTTCAGAAATTACCTTTTTCCTACATTTTCAGATGCATTTGTAACCAAAAGTGAGTTTGTTATGCTGCCACTGATGTATCTGTCCAGGTGCTTCCCCTCAGACTGTGAAAAATGTTCTAGCAAACTAGTAAGGCAATGCAATTATGATCCACATCAGGGTGGGGTTGTTCTGAGGTGATGAGAGGAGGTGAGCAGAAGGGGGTGCAGGCAATGACAGACAGAAGCCAGGCGGTATCAAAGACATCCAAAGAGAAAAATAGATTAAGCCCCACAAGAGCAGCTTTTAAGTGGTTCAGTATCAGTGGATGTGATGGGAAAAGGGGATGTCTATTAAATGCTAATTTATTTAGTGAATTTGGGAGGCTTTTTGTCTGACCCCGAGAGTGTTGGTTCAAGTAAAGCACAGCACAGCAGCTGCTGAACAGGCATCACCACTTAGCTACACTGAGACACTTGATCTGCATTGCCTAGGACACTGCCACCACGTCCTGAGCAAAAAGTCTATCCACCAAGGTGAACTGCAGCTAAAAGACGTGGGTTTATGATTTTCCTGACTTGAAAACCCAAAGAAGCGATGTCTAGGTCTGCTGTAGACACATACAACAGACAAGATGTCACATCAGAGACAAAAGATTTTACAAAGCAAAATACCAATGATTGGTCTGGGAAAAAAAATGCTTTCCTGTCCCTTTTGAGACTATTCTCAGGACAAATAAACCAGGACACTTGACACTCTTTGAAATCACTTAGAATTTGGGTTGTAGTTAGTCATTTGTCATTGTGTTGGTACACTCATTGATTTCTTTTCTATCATTACCTTTTAGGAGACTTTGAGACTAATAAAAAGCCATGAGTAAAAGCCTGAAAGAACGGGCTAACAATCTCCTTTGTGCAGATGATGGGATATACAGCACAAACCGTGTTTCCAAATCCTTTGGCAGCAGGAGTCCAGAGTCTTGTCTACTTGCTATGGCCTCTCAAAGTCCTTTCATTTGGAGCACTGCAGTTACTCACAAATGGTGAGAAAATACCTATTGCTGCATTTGGACAGATAAAATAACTCCAAGGAAATGGAGCCTCCCATCTGCCAGAGAAGTTGCCAGGAAAAGTGCCTGAGCAGCAGAAGGACATCAAAGAAAGGACAGTAAGTGTTTGGGGGGAATAAAGGGGGTGAGCGAGGCATTTCTTCATGTTAGGATGACTCACAGTGGAGAGATGTAGTGACACGCTTTCTCAGGGGCAGAAGTCAAAGTTTAGAGCTAGTTTAACTGAACTTAACTCGTTTCCCAGCTGAGTAATCCACTGGCCTGGTTCTCCACTGCCTAATGTCTTGCACAGTCATTTACAGCAGGGCACAATGAGGGTAAGATGCTATAATGGGACTGAACTGTAAATGACACAACGTGAAGGGCAATAAAGAGTTTGGCCCCAGATGTGGGGAGTACAGAGGTAACTTCCATTACATTTAATTAGTGCTATCACCGTTAATTTCCTGTGCATAGACAGCAGAAGACATCCTTTTGATTTCAAATTAATTAACACATAATGATTAATCTGATAGGGTACAACTTTTCCGACAAGAGTGTCCTCTTGATCACAGTTTGGGTGCCAGCACCACTCATCATCTGTGTGTTTTAATTTCTAACTGCTCTCCAGAAGCAAATTTAGCTCTGCAAATCTGTTGATGAAATGAATGACTGGCTGGTTTCCACATTCTGTGTATTTTGTTCATTTGATAACACACTGAGAACATCTTGGAAACACCTTTTTTTTCATTTTATTTTATTTTTTCCCCTCTCTCCCTCCCTTCCAAGGAGGTTTCAAGGTAGGAACTGAGGACTCTGCATCAGCCAGGAATTTATACCAGGTCTTTACTATTGAATGCAAGGAATGAGAAGTTTCTAAAAACTGAAAAAACATGTAAACAGTTTATGGCAGGTTCCCAGACAGATTTGTCTCACTTCAGTTGCCAGCATTTAACAGAACCATTCTCCTTGCCACCAGCTACAGTAAAGTGTGTTTGTTTCACTGAAACAGGATCTTGATCTTCATCAGCTTCTCACTATATTCCTCCTGCTGTATGATACCCACTGGATAGTGCTGTTAATACTTCTTTTCCCTTTCCATTTGTCAAGTGATTACACAATCACACTTGGTTAATATTTATCCACTTTCTTCAGATGTTTGTGAATGCAAACATCTCCATATCCCGGTGCACCAATACTTGAGTAGCCAGCAAGTGGTTAATGTTAATACTGAGAAATACATAACTAAACTTGTAGTTATAGATATGAATTAGGAGGCAGCAGCAAATCTCAGATACTTTGACTTAAGTGGCCATTAATTCCCAAGACATTCTGTTTTGATATAGAAAAGTATTTGAGCATATTTATGGTGACCAGGCTGTTCTGGTGTGACAGCAGAACAGTAAGCATGGTTTTGCAATACAGAATTGGAAAAAAAAAAATCATGTTTTTTCAGATCCCATAGCTAACATGAGAAGTTTTTCTATTATGAGCTCACATCTATATAGTTCTGAATCAATCACTACATTTAGTTAACCATTGAAAAAGTAAATAGTGTCAGGAAAACAATGAGGAAGATCCTTTATACTAATACTGAGGAGTCGTTTATGTGATACAGCTGTGACACAGCTGATGGTATCTATCTGCCCATTTCTTCCCCAGTAAACAAGAAGAGAGATGAAGTTAGCATAGTGCTCTCAAGCAGGAACATTCATAATTTTTGGTCTGTACTTTTCACTCCTGTCAGTTGCCATTTACTGGGAGAAACCATTCCATGAAGACTGAGGACTCTTGTTTTCTCTCTGTCCTACTAGAAGCAAAAATCTATTCTGTCTTCAACTTCAGCCCTGACTTTGGGCAGCTATCTGAAGTTGAGATCCCCTTTCCCTGCCCATCACCCTGAGAGTAGTTCAGCACTCTGAATTCTAGCCACTGCAGAAAGATACTAATTGGTCTCTTCAGCATGCCTTCCATTTGCATTGAAGGAAATGAAGGGCACTTGCTTTGATATTCAATTGTCCCCTGGAACATCCATATGAAAGCTTCCATGTGAAGTGACTCTAGGGCGTGAAGCATTTCTGGAAGCGTGCCAGGTAGTGAAACCTAGTAATAATACCTCAAGTCTTCTTGTGTGTTGGTAAATATAAATTTGGGTAGGATTCTGTCTATGTCTACCAACTCCTTTGGTAAAATTCCTGCCTGAAGGCCACAATACTGACTTGTTCTGCTTTTTTCAAAGTAGAAGTCCTAGGGCTGGTTGAGATAACCAGTGTTGCTCACTGTGCATAATGGAATTGGAAGCTGATGGTATTGTCAAGTTGCATTTTGATTACAATTCTTAATTGAGAAGAAACATAAGAGGTAACACTAAATAACAACAGCTAAAGACACTTCAATTTGAAACAGTGTAAGATTGTGCTGAAGAGGGAGAGGAAGAGTTGAACTTTAAGCTTCCCATGTACATAAAAGAAGGCATGCCAATTTAGTGCACAGGTTGTCACAAGTGAGTAAACAAACCAGCAGTGAAAATATTAACAACTGCAATAACTGTTGCAGTACGCTCAGTTTGAGTTTGGTCTTTTTACTAAAAACCATACCTTGGCTGATCAAAAGAGACAGGTGATGAAGCTATGAAAAGATCGAAGCTTTTTGAATTTCATCTCTTTTAATTGAAATTAAACCCAGAAATCAAATAAATAAATAAATAACAATTTCCTACATCATATCCACCAGATCAGGAAAAAAAAAAAAAAAAAAAGGTTTTCTCAAATTTTTAACCACTACAATGAAAAAAAATCGATAAGCTGTACGTATAACTTGTATGGCTTGATCCAACTGTTAGTATGATGGAACAGTTGCCAGCTGGTGCATCTGTGCCTCTGCTCTGCCACAGGTCCAAAGTCTGAAAAACCAGGAGACAAGAACTGGTGCTCTTGGCTTGGCTATCCACACCCATCACTTATTTATTTATTTGCAGAGATAATGGGAAGGCCAAGGAAAGACTTTTTGCCAAGAACTGGTGTTTAACTTGACAGTTTGGACAAATGGTTGCTTGATTTGCCCCTGGGTAAAAGAAACTAGAAATTGGGGCTAGTCTAGTTTCTAACAATGGGAACTCTAGAAAAAGACAGAATGGGACAGAAAGGGTGGAGGAGTGAGGGCAGGGGTAACTGAAACAGGAAAGAAAAAAACAAAACAAAACAAACCAACACCCCCCCCCCCCCCACCCTCAAGAGC
>VZRU01011982.1:0-16177 GCA_013398155.1 Pedionomus torquatus | reverse complement strand
CTCCTCCCCCCCCCCCCGCCTTTTTTTCTTGATTACATTCAGAACTTTGTCAATAACAAAAGTGTGCAGACATGGACATAGAAAATAGTAATGTGTTGTCTAGAAAATGGTACCGTGACTTTAGGGAACATTTTCAAAATTCCTATCATCTAGGAAATCTATATGGCCATAATTTTCTATTTCTCCATGCCTGCATACAGATTAGTATACTGTCTACACAAAGTTTGTTAGTTGCTATCATTCCCTTAGTGCCCCTTATAGGAAGAGACAGAAAAGGAGAAAGAAAATTACATATTGTGTATATACATATATATATATATATGCACGCATATAAAATTACATTATATACACGACTCAGATCATAAACCTTTTGGATCCTAGAGAAAGTTCAGAAAGACAGGCTCTATTAGTAAGTGCAAAACGACAGTCTTCCTCTAAATCAAATCCATCTTCCATACAAAAAGGAGTAAAATTACATGATCTAATTTTATCCTTGCTAGGAGTCTTCTCATTATTTTTCAGGAGAGGATGCTGCAAGAGTCAAAATGCTTTATAGAAGTAAAAATACTTTGGGTTCACTGTGTCTTTTATTTAGTATTTCAGCATTTGTGATATCTTCCCTAATATTCCTTGGACCTGTGTCTTTTTGGCACTGAAGACAGCTCTTCTAACATATTGCAATATCTGAAATATTCCAGTTCCCCTTATAAGAGTTCTGCAATAAAATACACTGAGAAAGAAGAGCAACAACATTTGGACACAAATGTTTATGAAAAGACCTAGAAAGTATGTGATTAATTGAACAGATGTGCGAATTTCCACCAGCAGAGGTCATTTTCACTCTAGGATGAGTTAAGGAGCTCATAAAAAGCTCTTTTTATCTAAGGGAATATGTTAAAAACAGTTATAATGCCCTGGGTATTCTTCATCAAAGCAAGTAATGTTAAAGAATGTTAAAAAGCTTAAGGAAATGCTCTTAATTTGATCAACAAATTCAGTCTGTGTTGTGAAATATCAACAAAGCCCCCTGCTTTTACATGTCTCTTACCTACTGGATTGGTCAGTTTAAGCAACTCTGATGGTCTGAATGTTTTTCCCGAGCAGTTATATCTGTCTGCCTCTGCCTAAAGACTTGCCTATGCAACACTAAAACTTCATAGAAGTTTCAAGTAAAAATACAGTAGGCAAATGCGAGCCATCTGTTTTCTCCCTTTTCTTCCTTGTGTCTACCAGCGTCATCTCCAGCTCCCTTCCCAAAAGGCAAAATCTCTCCCACACATACACAGCCCCAGTGGCATGACTGTCATCAAGGGACGTCTCTGACCAATCGGCTGTGTACACAAATGACCCGAAGATCAAACTATGAACATACAAACATTTGAGTTTCAGGACAGGGGTGCAGTTTAGCTTTGCAGCTTGAGCAAAAATAAGAGAAAAGGAACCTGGAATGAAAAAAAGTAAATTAAAAATTACAAATTAAGAAATACATGTTAGGCACAGCAAATGGCATGAATATGAGAAAGCTTTAAACTGTTGTACTATAACAAAATAAAAATAGAAACTAAGGAAAACAGGAAATTTGATAAAATGTACAATCATCTAACGTCAATGTCGTGAGTAAAAACGATTCAGAAAAAAGCAGGTATGTGCTAAAGGAGACTTGCTAGTAATTAACCATTATACAGTCACGCTGGGAAACACACCTGTGCTGGACATCAGGGAGTTTTGATTTCTTGGGTTGTCTTGGTATCTTGTGGGCGATAAGATGCTTAGAAAACATTTCCCTTTACATTGTCTCTACTGCCATTAAAAGCATTCACACTCACCAGCTAAATACCTCTCCGCCATTTAATTTTTTTTTACTTTGCTGAAACTACAAGTTTCCACCATGGATATTTTGTGTTATCTGTTGGAGAAACACAGTACAAAAGCAGGACCACTTACAATTCCCACAGAGCTTATCATCTGTAACATCCCATGACTTTTTTTTCCATCCCAATAGGGGCCAGGATCCCACTGCACTAGACACTGTGTGTAAGCATGTACTGTCTTCCAAAGGAATAGAAATAATTTCTAAATCTTTGCAATGTAAGGAACAACTTTATAGTTCATTTGGAGCTCTAGAACGTACTTCTGGCAAGACATGTGAATTTCTTGAACTGACATCCAATCCTTACCGTCTTTCACACTCAGCATTTTGGTGAACTTTCTACACCAAAACCTACCGTGGGACTAGAGGTTGCAGTGAAACTGCAGAGATGATGCTCTTTTGCCTGGCTGGTATTTTGAGAAGATCAATATATGTTGAGTTGTTATAAATCAGTCCCAGACCAGAAAGTAAGTTCCAAACTGGACTGTGAACAGGCTCATGCCTTACACAGTAGCACATTCAGCAAAGTTGGGTTTGAGTTTGATCCAAGACATCTGAACGACAAAGGGAGAACTTTGAGTTAGGCACAGCAACAGAGATAGTAAGGGAGAGGTTTTGTTTATAAATGCCAGCAAGACTGTTACTGGGTGCCATAGGAAAGAGGGAGGAAAGGATGTGAAATATCCCTTCTAAATCCGAAAACACTGCTCGGCCATCACTATACTGGAATTAACACTTGGCAAAGCAATAATATCCCTATTTCTCCTTGGTTTACACCAAGGACTAAAAGGGGAGTTGAAGGAGATTAATTACTTTGCCTGCTAATCAATGCGAAGACATATTTTTCTGCTCCTCCATCTCATAATTTTTATTTCATCTACTTTGGGTTTTTTTAGGGTTGCCAGATGTCCCAGTTTCACTGGGACAATCCTGGTTTTTGAAGGCACATCCCATCTGCTCTCGAAAATATTTCTGTTCACTGCTCTCTTATTGACTGTGTGCTTTTAGAGCAGTCAGGCAGCAAAGGACTGCAGGAGACAGGCTGGTAAATTATTATCAAACTATAAAAAGCTGCCCATATTTCCCCAATGCTAAAAAATTAATTCTGCAGGGAGACTTTTTTGAAAAATGTAAATGGTCACCATGGCACACAAGAAATTATCTTTACAAGTCCCACTGCTGCTCAGAGATCACCTCGTAACGTGCGTACATTTCAGACTGGAAGCTCAGGTACTTCTGCCCTTCCTGCGCTGCCTGAGCTCCCACCACAGAGGAATCTCTGGACCTGTTGACTGTGCAGCCAAGAAAAGACATCCTCTAAAACCAGTGTTAGGGTGGACATTGCAGGAAAACTTCACACCAAGAGCTGAACTTGGAGGTAGCAGCAGTGCACAGGACTGTCAAGGAGACTATGCTGCGTCCCTCATCCAGAAAAGTCCTCCAAGGAAGCAGCAAGGAAAAAAGTCTACAGCTTGATTAGCCTAAAGGATCTAGAGTCTTACTCCTACACTTTCAGGTCCAGATCCATTTCACAACTGCCAGCTCCCACAAATATGTCACGATTACAATGAATATATCATGATATTATGCCTAAAGCTCCAACTGCTGGAGTCACGTAAATCTTTAAGTATCAAAGCTGTTCAGTAAGAACAGAAAGTGAGTTTGTGGTCCTTATTACCAAAATAGCTTGCAAAATCAGATGCAAAAGCACAAATGAAAAGCATGCCAAATCAGTTATTTTCTATTCCTTTTTATGGTGTTCTTCTGAGGCTTGACTCACTGTTTTCAAATGCTTGGAGAGAACAGAAGAACAAGAAAAAGAGAAAGCGATGATACCTCAAATGGTAGCCCATCTTCCATCAATCTGGTGCCACATTTGCAAACAAATCCCATCACAATATCTCACATGCATTTCCTCAAACTTAATAATATTCACACAAGTGCCTCACTTTGTTCCAGCAAACATCTCATTAAAAACTGCCTTTGTCACAAAAACTGCAAAGGACTTGATGACATTTACACTGTAGGTTGTGCTGAAAGTAGAGGCACAAAACTTCCAGAAGTTAAGAAACATAACTGCTTTCCTTTTCTTCCTCAAAGTGTGAGGAATGTAAGGCGGGGGGAGGGGGGTGATTATCTATTTTTTCTCTCATCTGTCATTACAAACAAATACCTGAGCTCTTTAAAATTTAGAAACATGGTAAATATATTTCAGCTAGTGCGCCTAAAGTACTGTTAGTATATTTATGGACTAGATCATTCCAAACCTTTTCTAGTAATTTATAGCATGATGAATTACCAAGTTTGTGGTGGGAGAGAGAGCTTATCAATTGATAGAGTTCAAAAAGGGGAAGAGTGCAATACTAGAAATAAAAAAAATACAGTCTTGCTTATGTGAAATCTAGAAGGAAGATTTTATACACTAAAGTCAGACATCTAGAATCAGATTTACTTGTGGAAACGAGTGGCTGCAAAGGGAGCCAGGCTCACTAGCCTGGGCACAGAAATTTACACTCCAGACAGCTGGAGTGAGGTGGGATGCATCCCACTCCTAACATTCTCACACAGATAGAGGAATATCTGTTTTTAGAGTTCAGAAAGCCACCATAACTGCTCAGTAATTATTGAACATAACAAATGTTCAATATTAAGTACTAACAACATATTTACCTTACAGCACACATGAATCATAAGGTACTAATACCATCTAGAACCAGTAACTTCCCCTGAAATGCTTACTTTTGAAGGACTGAAGTTCAGCCATGAGACTATGATTGTCTCATTTTCTTCTGGGATAAAAAATTTAGTGGGAGAACAACTTCAGTTCTTTTTTCCTCTGCATTTCTAGTTGATGGGAGGAAGCTCTAGGAGCAGAAGAAAGAGACTTGGGAGTAATGATGGACAAGAGGCTAGACATGAGCAGGCAGTGTGCACTTGCAGCCCAGAAGGCCAATCGCATCCTGGGCTGCATCAAAAGATGTGTTGCCAGCAGATCCAGAGAGGTGATTCTGACACTTTACTCTGCTCTGGTGAGGCCCCACCTGGAGTACTGTGTGCAGGTCTGGAGCCCTCAATATAGGAAGGATATGGACCTGATGGAGAGGGTCCAGAGGAGGGCCATGAAGATGATCAAAGGACTGGAGCACCTTTGCTATGAAGATAGGCTGAGGGAACTGGTGCTGTTCAGCCTAGAGAAGAGGAGGCTCCAGGGAGACCTAATAGCAGCCTTTCAGTATCTAAATGGGGGCCTATAGGAAGGCTGGGGAGGGTCTGTTCACAAAGGCCTGCTGCGATAGGATGAGGGGTAATGGACTTAAGTTGTAGAAGGGTAGATTTAAGTTGAATATTAGAAAAAAATTCTTTACACTGAGGGTGGTTGAGCACTGGAACAGGTTGCCCAGGGAGGTGGTTGAGGCCCCTTCCTTGGAGATATTCAAGGAGAGGCTTGATGAAGCCCTGGGCAACCTGGTCTAGTTGAGGGTGTCCCTGCGACTGTAGGGAGGTCAGACTAGATGACCTTTTGGAGGTCCCTTCTGGCCTCGAGGATTCTATGATTCTATGAAATGTTCATCCTGCCTTTCCAGCTCTGCATTCAACAATCAACCATTCTGCTTCCTCTTCCTCAGTCTTGCATCCAAACACAAGCTCACTGGGACAGAAAACTTCTCTTTTATTGCATTTCAAGGCCCAGGTTTAAGTTAAAGCAGATGCTTTGATAACTTTTTCCATCCTGCTATAAGCCTCTTCTTAAGCAGAACCCATGATACCTCCATATCTCCTACAGCATTGTAGTGGCCTGACCCTTGCCAGATCTGAGCTTGTTCAAGGATGGAGCATGGCCCACATATCCTTCTCTGGGAGGAGATTTGGGGAAGAAAGCTCCTATCTTGTGCTAAATGAGGTACCTGTTACAGCATCACTGTGTCAATGTGGGCTCCTTACAAGGATGCCATGCTTTTAGTGAAGCACACAACAGGCTGGTTGCAAGCTCATGTATCACAAACCACTGATGGTAGATAAAAAACGAAACACATTGGTTGGCAAATACCAGCAGTTTCTGATGAGTGAACTCAAACTCTGCAGCTGTGTGTAACCTACCTGAACTTACTCTGTTCACTCTGATGGCATAACTAGGACATAAATTTATCATAGAACCATAGAATGGTTAAAGTTGAAAGAGACTTTAAGGATCATTCAGTTCCAACCCCTCTGCCATGGGTAGGGACACCTCCCACCACACCAGGTTGCTCCAAGCCCCATCCAGCCTGGCCTTGAATCCCACCAGGGATGGGGCATCCACAACTTCTCTGGACAACCTTTTCCAGTGCTTCACCTCCCTCAGAGCAAAGAATTTCTTCCTAGTATCTAATCTAAATCTCCCCTCTTCCAATTTAAAACCATTGCCCCTTGTTCTGTCACTACGCTTCCTGATAGAGAGTCCCTCTCCAGACCTCCTCTGTAGCCCCTTCAGATACTGGAAGGCTGCTCTAATGTTTAAATGGTAACAGACAGTAAGGAAAGCAATGACTGGTACAACCATAAGAGAACATTTAGCAATCATGATTCCCTGGTATTACCATGAATATTTCATGCTGGCATGCTTCTTAAGACTAAAATCTCCCCTGTAAAATACACATTTTTGCATGTAAGGTGCTATTTGCTGAAGTGGATACACCTCAAAGGTCAGAAGACACACTCCCTAGTATCTTAATTTACCCAGTCTGTGGATTCAGCTGACCACAATACTCACTTATTTTGTGGATAATATTAGATGTATATAATCTGAAATATAAGGAAGTTATAAAGTTTATTGCCAAACGCCCGTAGATTTAAAACACCCCTACCATTTACCAGCAAGCATCTCAACAACTCATACAGCTATGCCAGCAATAGCAGTGCCACCATTTACACAAAAGAGTCACAGAAAGTCTTTCTGGCTGTTACACTCCATGTTTTCCATAAGGATGACAGTAATTTTTCATTTGACATTTGTTCTGTCTGAGTCAAAAAGATGTTAAATTAAATTTTAAAGCTGCACAGATACACTTCTACGTGCATGAAGCAGAGTAGCACAAACAAAGCCTCTCGTCATTTTTCACTTGTCTCCACGTGATAATTTTGTTGCTTTCATCAAAGACGGGGAAGGCACTTTTACTCAATAAAAAATAAAAAAATAAAAAATAAAAAGTGTTAACCGTAAGTTAAATTCTTTGCAAACAAAATCCTACACCTGCTGTTTGCATCAAGCTACTCTGGCTTTGTGGTCCTTCAGACCTGTCTTTTCCTGCTGGGCTAGAGATAAAATTTTGTTTGGTGAACAAATTTATGCCTGGTGAAGAGCAATGAGCAAATATGGGCAAATCTTAGAGTCCACGTATACTGAATCTGTCACTTCCAGGATACATCTGATTCACATTGTGTTTACCACAAAGACTATCTGCTTATATGCACCATATCTGATGTCCCCCAAATATTTTCCACTTACAATATGTGTCCAGCACACACTCAAGTATTTCTGTCCAGGAGACATGGTAGACTCACTCTTGTTATAAAATGCAGTTCCCCATATCAGTTCAGCATTTCACTGTGTGGTTTGACATGGCATTTAAATATCAAAGTAATTTTTTTTTTTTTTTTCATCAGAACTATTGTCATCTCTGATTCCAACCTGGATACAGAGAGATCAAGTGAAGCGTGAGCACTAATTAATCTCAGAGACCAAAATGTTAAACTCAGTAGACCTCTAAACTACAGGCAACTCTTCAGAAAACCAGTGCAGCACTAGAGTATGCTTGTTCTATGAGTGGGTTAAAAAGCAACTGAAAAAGATCCAAAGACAATTCTGCCTCTAGGATGAATTAATTCAGAGAAGGGAAAACAATGCTGTTAAATAAGAAATGACACAAACTTTTATTTGAACTTGAAACAAATCAGATCACAGACCTTTGGGGAAGTGTAAAAGATTGTATTTGATTTACACTTATTTTTTTTACTTGTGATCAAGACTAGGAAGGGACAGTACTGAAATACAAAAGAAGAAAACATTATTAAATGTGTTCTTACTGTGACAGGCTAAAGCATCAAAAACATTGTGAAATGCCTTTATTAAATATGTAAAGCTATTGTAAACATACACTTAAGTGTCTATTATGCTTGAAATGCAGACTTTTTTTTTCTCAGACAAGATGAAACAGAATAAAGAAAGCGAGAAAGATGAGTTGCTTTAACTCCTACACTGCACATCTGGTATGACAGAAGCCTTACAGTGAGTGGTTTTGGCAGACCCAAGCACCAGTCATGGCTGCTCATGATCCCATATGCAGCAACCCAGATGCCAGAATAAAGGGAGACGAGGTGACCATCACCCTAGCTTGGACCTCCTGCTTTCTACACCCAAATAATTCAGCAGGCTGGGAGACAGAGTGGCAAAAGTAGTTTTGGCAAGAAAATAAACCCGATGCTTTCTAACACTCCTCCCTGAGTTGGGAGGCTGGGTACAGGTAGGTTTAATTCTAAGTGATGCCCAATTCACCACAATCAGTCCAGTCGCATTTAATAGATTAAACTATCACAATTCCAGATGCACTCACAGTGGCTGCACCTTTGGTCTGTTCATCTGTGCTCATGAACCAGCATAGACATCCTCAAGTCTTTGGTCACGTTCAATGAGAAGCCATAACAACCAGCTCATTAACCACTGCAGTTCATTCAGGCAACACATATAAAGGTGCTGATGGGTCGCCAGTGATAAATAAGCTGTCTGCAAAGCACGGCCTGACAAAAGTATTATTAATTATACAAATCACATGACAGAGTTACAAATAACACAGCCTGGCTATAAACGTAGGGAAGAGACTCTCTAGAGAGGTTTCTAAGTTTCCCGAGGAAGCACTCAGTGCAGTCTAAGTCTTACCCAAAGGTGTCCCTATGGGTAAGAAAGTCTCATCCCCTCGACTGGTCCCAGAAGCCAGAGGCAGTCTGGGATGGAGTTCTCCTTGACTTGTCCACGATGGTGTCTTCCCCTCCTATCCCCCATTTCTTGGGCTATTTTTATACTATTTTTTACCTTCAAGGTGGACTTTGAGTTATTTTAGTCATAAATACCTTTATTATAGTTGGTGTAAAATTCCCTTGCCTGGCATTTAAAGGTATAGTTTATGAAAAATTGAGGGTGCAAGACTAAAGGAGAAGTGGTCACACCTTGAAGGCAGATAGCCTTCAGGATGGAGGCATGTTTTGGTATTATAATGACATTATAATGGACAAAGTTGACACAAAGGACAGCATTTTGTCAAAATTTGACAGACTGTTGGCTCAGGATGGCAAGTAGACAGCTTATCAGTTCCATAGGACCATCTCATTCCTGTATGGTTGGAAGGGACCTTTGAGATCATTAAGTCCAACCATACATACACACAAAAAATCTCACCCACCCCCCCAAAAATCCCCAAATCACCCAGCCCAACAATCTCAGCCACTAGAGCATACCCTCAAGTGCCACATCTACATGGTTCTGAAATATCTCCAGGGATGGTGACTCCACCACCTCCCTGGGCATGCTGTTCCGGTGCCCAACCACCCTCTCAGTCCAGTCATTCTTCCTATTATCAAATCTAAACCTCCCCTGCCGCAACTTCAGACAATTTCGTCTGGTCCTGTCATTCCCTTGGGAGAAGAGGCCAACATCCACCTCTCTACAACCTTCTTTCAGGTAGCTCCAGAGAGCAAGGAGGTCTCCCCTCAGCCTTCTCTTCTCCAAACTAAATACACCCAGTTCCCTCAGCCTCTTCTCACAAGACATGTTACTAGCCTCATAGAAGTTTCACCCTCAGGCAAGGACAGGAGCATGCTAAAAGGGCTTTCTCAGGTGGCCTGTCTTGGGTCAGCCTTTGCCTTTGGACTCCCATGCTCTCACATGGCCCCACATGGCTTGGAGGCTCTTCTGACACTGCTCAGCCCCTGCCATTTGTTCCTGCTATGGGAACAAATCACTGGTCAATCACTTGTGCCCATTTTGTCTTTTGCAAAACAGCCTCAACTGGGAGCCTGGGCACAGACTGGTATTTGATAAATGCCCCCCAGTATTTCCTGGGAAGATGCTTATCTAGATCCACCAATTGAATTTCCCACTTAGTTGCCTGCTATGCCCCTGCTCAGCTAGGGTAATGTCTACATGCAGGGAAATTTTGTGTTTCAGCAGAATGATATTGTATTTTGTCTCACAGATAATCTTATATTACATATGGGATTTCCAAAATTGTTATAAATCAATATTTTAAGTAATTGCACAGCAGCTCCATGTCTGCTATGTGCCTCTCTAACAGATAGGATACTTCCTAGTCCTAAATGCAAAACAAGTCTCTTGTGTTTTAATTCAAAAAGCCTAGAAAGGAAGCAAAACCTGCAAGTGTACACAGACCTAGAGAGACCCACTAGCACCTATTTGCTTCAGAAGTTGGACAAACAATCTTTATCCAAAATTAACCAACCTACTTGAAGGGTACGGAGCTTATGCCTAACCCTTTGCCAGTTGCACTTATTTCTGCAATTTTAATATACATTACCTCCATTATAACAGCTTCTGAGCTCACAAACACACAGACACAATCTCTAATTGACTTATTGTCCTGGTTTCTGGGAGAGACAGGATTAATTGTCCCCTGGCTCTAGCAGGGGCACAAGTATCCCACCCCATGTGAGCCATGCCCAGGGGGTAGCAGGGAGCTGGCCAGAAGGGGAGGGGGGACCGGAAGCGGGTGGCAGTGCAGGGTCTGCAATGGTCAGAGCAGCTGGTAAGGTAATTGTGTTTGTATCCTTCTCCATCCATGTTACTGTTGCTGTTTTCCTTGTTCTACTTGTTTTGTTAAACTGTTTTTGTCCCAGCCCACAAGTGTTCCTTTTTCTTCCAATCCTCTCCCCACCACTGTGGGGTGTTAGAGGGAACAGGGCTGCCACATGGTTCTTTGTTGCCATCTGAGGCTAAGCCACAACACTTATCTTTACACACTATATTTTTCATAGGTGGGTGGACAACAAAGTCTCAGAGAAACTAGATGACCTGCTTCAGACTACATGGGAATTCTGGAGCAGGGCAAGACTGCACGTCCTCCTTCTCAGGCCCATAACTTCCCTTCCTTTCTGAAGGATGGAGAGTTTATTTTCAGAGGATCAGCAATAAGATCAAATAAAGATCAAATAATGACCAATAAAGATCAAATTTCCTAGAGCTGACCATCCCAAATAGGATTATTTGTATGAATCCTTTTGCATGACGTGTTCCTGTTCTGGCAGGGTATTAGACCCTTTTGGCTCTTTCCCACTTCAGATTAGGAATGCTTTGCAGTGATGAAGATTTGGGTCATTTCTGTCTATAAACTAGATTTTACATATCCACATCACCAGGTGCTACTGACAGTATGGGAACCCCCTCATCATTGCTTTGGACAGATGAGGCTGTGCACGCTTTGGCATCACCATGCAAAGCACTTGTTTATCACAAAGTGGATATATTTTCTCCAAGGCAAATAAAACCATTTCAGCTCCTGCCTATGACTTCACAGGAGATTTGAACAATCAAGCAAACTCATTAAGGCAATTAAATGATCTTTAAAAAGTGAATCAGCTCAGCTCTAGTTTCCTGGATTTTAAGGGAGGGAGGCAACGACAGAATTCTCTAATCTAATCGTGACTTGAAAATAAATAACATGAGAGAAACTGAAATATTTGTCGATTCTCACAGGAAGAAACATGGGAACAGTGGCAGATCAGTACTGTGTCACTTCAGGGACAGAAGAATTATGTTTCTCTGCTTCTACATAATTGTCTTTACCTGGACAGATTTCTAATTGTGTCAATCCATGCCAAGGGGAGCACTGCTAGGTTAATTACTGTAGTCTACAAGATAGTCAGTGACCGTAGTTTGTAAACGTATTCAGCATGGAGTATGACATTTAAATTGGGGAGGGAAGAATGTGTAAGACTTCAAGGGCTGCAAGCCTCTTCAGATATTTTGGAACTACAACAGAGTATGAGCTTTTATACCACCTTTCCCCATTATGTCATAACCTCACATTCTTCTTAATGAACAGTCCTTCAAATATACATAGCCCTGTAACGAGGGACTAACTTGTTGCAATCATTTTTATCTAGGAAAAACAAACCTGTGGATATTGCACATCTAATAGTGCAAAAAGCTTTTAAGGTTCCTGAAGTCTGTGGTATCAAGGCACCTCAGAATGAAGATGCTCTGGCATTTTCAGCTGAATTTTCAAAAGTCAGCCTGCAACATCTAATAGTTCTCCTGCTTTACTCAATTTCCCTAAACATCATTTGTATTTTATAATGAAAAAAACCAACCAAACAAAACCCACACTCAGTAAATTAATACAGCATTGCAAAACCAAGGCAATTTTAATCTAAAACAAGATTTTATATAACTTCAAATTTGACCTTCCTTATTTTTCTGTCTTGCTTTTAAGAGTTCAGAAAACTCCAGCCAAACTTATCACTTAAATTCCAGTCAAAAAGCAGTTGCTTACAAAAAAAGGCATTTTCAAAGAAATTTCTGTGACCCCTCGTGCTGGCACTTGTTTAGTGAATTGCACAAAGCTCTGCACTTGCCTTCAATTTTCAACTTGTAAAAGGTTGGGGTGCTGACACCAGAGGTCAGACCCACTGAAGGGAGCACCTTGTGTAACAGCCATGGGATCTGCGACTAGCTCTGGACTCCTCAACAGAGAAAGGACATGGACATGTTGGAACGGGTCCAGCAGAGGGCCATGAAGATGCTCAGAGGGCTGGAGCACCTCCCCTATGAAGACAATCTGAGAGAGCTGGGACTGTTCAGCCTGAAGAAGAGAAGGCTCTGGGGAGACCTCATTGTGGCCTTTTAGTACTTATGGAGGGCTTTTAAAGAAAGGCTGAGAGGCTTATTACCTTGTCTGTAGGGACAAGACAAGGGGTAATGGTTTTAAACTAAAAGAGAGGAGATTTAGATTGGACATAGGAAGAAATTCTTTGCTGTGACGGTGGTGAGGCACTGGCCCAGGTTGCCCAGAGCTGTGGATGCCCCATCCCTGGAGGTGTTCAAGGCCAGGCTGGATGGGGCTTTGAGTCACGAGGTCTGGTGGGAGGTGTCCCTGCCCATGGCAGGGGGCTTGGAACTCAATGATTTTTAAGGTCCCTTCTAACTCTAACATTCTATGATTCTATGACTAACAAAGTGCTTTTCATTTTGTGAGAAGCTTTTTTTGGTAATGATGAATCCCACTTTTACAGGCAAAGCAAAACATACTGACAAAAGCCCAATTCTGGTGGCATAATAGACCATCAGCTACCCCTCGTATAGATAGCTACACATGCCACAAATCAGCCCTGGCCTATCTGTTCCTGGCAGGGATGAAAATGCATGGTGTAGACTAACACTGTCCAAGCCATTGACACAATCCACCTATTTCACCTGCTGAGAAATAACTTGCTGGAGACAGAGACGTATGACAGCCAAGCCCTACACGCCAACGTAAATGTCACAACAGTGATGCAGGAAGCCCTTCAGTCTCAATTCAAAAGTTAGAAACACCATTTGCTTTGATCAAAGTAATTTCCAGAGTGCACATATGAAGGCAGGAGTGAGTAACGCTGGTGTGAACCGTGCAGTGTAGGAGATGGAGGATCCCCCAAAACACTTTGCTACTGCTAGCCAATGTGTTGTGGGCTGCATTTTTCTTTCAGTAAGAATTTTTCTTCTTAGTCTTCACAACTGTTTTTTATGATTTCCCAAGAAAGAAGAGGGCCCAAATCAACACTTTCAATCATGAAGTCCAGTTTCAGGACTTATATAAATGAGTAGCAGTGATCCTAACAGAGTTCCATCTGTTTCTACCATTTCTGAAACTGACAAGCAATCTTAAATTCAAAAGTCATTTCCCCATTCTTCATATAGTCATAAAGACATTTATATTCTGGAACCAGTTTCCTTTCCTTTTTCCACAACCATTAATAAATTTTTTTTCTTTTTAGTTTCATAGCTGCCAAGTCTTGCACAGCTCCATGTGTGAATTTATGCAGATTTCAGAATGCGCTAATTCACATATTTGCAAATTGGCAAGTGATTGGCAAAGATGTAAATGCACTCATTTAGTCATTTTCCTCTACCCTAAAACTTCAGTTTGGGAACAGTACAGTCTTCCCTAAGTCACAGCGATAGGGCAGTTACTGCAACAGTTCCTAACCTGGTAGGTCTGACAGGGATTTGGGATGATGTTCCCGTACGCCTGGCTGAGTAAGGAAGGGGTGTTAGAAAACAGCATAGGCTGCTCATGTGTCAAGGACATCTCCAGATGTGGTAGGAATGCATCAGGGATACCAGGGAATACCCAGCCCAGCAGCAGAAGTATCAGCAGTCAATGGGTGTGGATGCAGTCATGTCTAGTAGAGCCAGACCTGGGGTGGGAGCTGAGATGTCTGATGGCATGAAGCAATGCTGGTTGCGAGAGGAGCTAAAGACTTGGTTTCACTGCAGGGGATGGCATTTGGAGCATGTCCCTGGATGACAGTTTGACAGAAGGGGGCTGTGGGATCAGGAGGTATGGCAAATAATGTAATCTCTTGATTCTTCTGGAAGAGCCTAAGATTTTGCTGTAAAATCGGCAAGAAGGATGTGGAGTGGAATGGAGATATCCCAGCTCCCAGGATCCCACTGGCTGGGGTTGCTCTTTCCTCTCCAGGCTGTGTGGCCCCACAGGAACCCAGCAGAAGAGCTCCTGGAAGCAGCTCCTCTGTACCCACAAATCACTACTGGCAGCAAGGGTATGGCAGCACTGCTGCACAGGGGCAAGCCATGCCAGACCCAGGGTGGTAGGCACCCTTCTTGTTTTTTCGTTCTTGACAGGAGCAGTTGGCTGCTTTTGTATTGAAAAGCAATGGCTCAGGGAAAAAGCAAACACCGCTCTCCAGTTTTCCTATTGTTCAGGGCCCTGTAAGGTTGGGTACAGGGTATGTCCTGCTGAGCTACGTTATATCAGCACTTTCAAGGTTTCGGGCAATATGTAATCTTTTCCCTTTATTTGAGCCAGAACATATCAGAAGCTCTATCACAGTATCACTGTGTGAAGCTGTACCACTTCTAAAAATGACAGATAGCTTGTAAAGTGCCTGTAGTTTTGGGTGACAAAATTAGCAGAGTAACCTTAGGGCTGAGAAAATCAGGTAAACCAAAAGGGGGGGAAAAAAACCCAAAAAACAAACCACCACAAGAAAAAGAAGGGCCAGAGAAAACATACAATTCATCTTCAAGTTATCTAGGGCAGCTTGCCTTAGAATCAGCTTAATTAGCTTCATTACCTGTTTCATATGGAAATATTGTAGGAACAGTATTCTTTCTGTGGCACTCAAGTAGTTAAATCCACACAATTTGCTTTTTGAAGCTTGGATTCTGCTGACTTTATTTCAAGCAATCAAAAGTATCTAATTTGCATTCACATTCACATTAGTGGTCCATATGTTAGCCCTGTTTAAAAGCTATGTGCTGCATTCATTATGAAATATTTGGCTTCCTAGCTTTATCCTTTTACTTTGAAATTATTGTGATAATATTGCAACTTTTCTATTTACGCTGTTCTCATATACAAGGGGTTTTGTGTGATTTGATTCTTTTTCAAAGTCTTCCAAGGGTAGGGCTTTTTAATTTTTGTTTACAGTTTTATGGGAACTTGCAAATTGGTGAAATAACTCACAACCATCATTTAATATGACAGTGTATTATTCTTCATACCTACAGCTTCATTAAAATATCAGGACTTCAATCTGCCTCTGCATAAGATTTCAGACCACATGCAGCATCGCAAAGTACATGCCCTTCAGAGTTCATCATGCTACTCACTGAATTGAGTCAGCGTCTTAAAATGATAACATTTGGTTATGTTGCATTATTATTCTCCAAGTTTCTGTTCATTGTGGAGCACAGAGTAAGGATTTCCTTCTCATAGAGTTCATAACTGAAACGACACAAGAAATAAATTGACAAAATTAAAAAGTTCGAGTCACTGTCAGATGAAATATCCTGTCGATAGTCACATAAAGGACTGTTACAAAGCTAAGAATTAAATCAAGGTCTTCCAGGATGTCCTACTCTGCCTGGGACAGCAGATAACCTACCATATAGTAACAGGTCATTACTTTGTCAGTACTTGCTATAATGCATGCATTAAAGCCATCACAAAAGTATTACTTCCAGAATTTAATGCTTATCATGGTTCATTATTATTTACTGGCTTGTACATCTGTCCTGGTTTTCTGGGAGGGACAGGG
>VZRU01011981.1:22109-34432 GCA_013398155.1 Pedionomus torquatus | reverse complement strand
ATCTCTCCCCCATCCCACTGGTGTTTGATGCCTGCTGGGTTAGACCATGACAGTCCTTTTTAGGTGGGTCTCAAAGGGTTGAGATAACCACAGATCTGACCAGAGCACATTAAAACAAATTCATTACAAGTATTTGTTATATTAGTTTAATAGTTGCTGGTCACTATGTTGGTTTATTTGCTCTCAGAGTTGTTGTGTGTGTCATCCGAGCTGTGTTGTCATGGTTTAACACCAGCAGACAGCGAGGACCATGCAGCCACTCGCTCGCTCCTCCCAGTTGCAATGGGGGGGGCAGAATTGGAAGAGTAAAAGGGAGGAAAAACTCCAGGGTTGAGATAAAGAGAGTTTAATAGATAGAGCAAAAGCTGCACACAGAAGCAAAGCAAAGCAAGGAATTAATAATTCACTGCTTCCCATGGGCAGACATCCCCAGGAAAGCAGGGCTCCATCACGTGTAACGATTACTTGGGAAGAGAAACACCATCAATCCAAACGCCCCCTCCTTTTCCTTCCCCCCAATTTTCTGTGCAGAGCGTGATATCATATGGTATGGAATATGCCTTTGGTCAGTCGGGGGCTGCCTCCAGTTGTGTCTCCTACCAATTCCTTGTGCTCTCTCAGTCTACTCACTGGTGGGGTGGAGTGAGGAGCAGAAAAGGTCTTGATTGCTTAGGAACAGTCAAGACCACCAGCGCGCTGCCACACCGCTCCCATCCCAAATCCAAAACACAGCATTCAAATCATAGAACTGTCTCGGCTGGAAGGGACCTTTGAGATCATCAAGTCCAACCATCAACTGACAAAACCCACCACTAACCCATGTCCCTCAGCGCCTCATCTGCCCAGCTTTTAAATACCTCCAGGAATGGTGACTCCACCACTCCCTTTGGCAGCTTCTTCCAAGGCTTGATAGCCCTTTCCATGTAAACATTTTTCCTAAAATCCAATCTGATCCTCCCTTGGCACAAATTGAGGCCATTTCCTCTTGTCCTGATCCTTGGGAGAAGAGACTGACGCCCCCCAGCTACATCCTCCTTTCAGGGAGCTGGAGAGAGTGAGAAGGTCTCCCCTCAGCCTCCTCTACTCCAGATGGAACACCCCCAGCTCCCTCAGCCTCTCCTCACAAGACTTGTGCTCCAGACCCCTCACCAGCTCTGCTGCCCTTCTCTGGACCTGCTCCAGCACCTCAATCTCTTTCCTGATGTGAGGGTCCCAAAACTGGACCCAGCACTCAAGGTGGGGCCAGCTGCCAGAAAAAAAACCCACTTAACTGCATCCCAGCTGAAACCATGGGTAGTTGTGTAGGATTTTTCTTGCTCCCTGTTGCGCTGATGATCAGCTCTGGAACAAGGTTATCATTTGGCTGTACCAAATTACCACTGACAGTGAGACTAATCAGGTATTTGTATTCAGCATTGCCATCATCTCCATACTTTAGAGCCATCTAGTGGAAATTATTAATAATTACACTTTTTACCTTTTCTCCTCAGAGAACCAATCTATGGGGACACATCCCCCATGGACAGGCTGAGAGAGCTGGGGCTGTTCAGCCTGGAGAAGAGAAGGCTCCGGGGAGACCTTAGAGCAGCCTTCCAGGATCTGAAGGGAGCTCCAGGAGAGCTGGAGAGGGACTCTTGGTCAGGAAGCGTAGTGATAGGACATGGAGGAATGGTTTTAAACTAGAAGAGGGGAGATTTAGATTGGATATTAGGAAGAACTTTGCTGTGAGGGTGGTGAGGCACTGGAACAGGTTGCCCAGAGAAGCTGTGGCTGCCCCATCCCTGGAGGGGTTCAAGGCCAGGCTGGATGGGGCTTGGAGCAACCTGGTGTGGTGGGAGGTGTTGGAACTGGATGATCTTGAAGGTCCCTTCCAACTCTAACCATTCTATGATTCTATGATAAAAAACCCTTCTAAAACACAGAGAAAACCCCACCCTCATGCTTCTGCTGTACATCCTCTCAGGAGCAGGATGTGCCCCTCAGCTATAACTGAGGAAACCTGGCGGCTCCCAAAGGCAGCCAGAGCACAGCAAAGAAGCGTTGATTTAGTTTTCAGTCTCAAAAATGCCCCTCATTTTAACACTAGGCCAATATTCATAAAAAAAGTATGAGTCATTAAACAAAGTTAATGCCTTCTGTTAAAAACCAGCACAAAAATCTCCCTTCAATAAAGCTTTATAAATCCCACCCGTGCTGAAGTCCAACACGTTACAATTAATTTCCTTGAGAACTGTGTAGTAGGACATATAAATTGAGTATTTCTTATGGCTAAACACTTCTGAATTTTTGGCAGATCCTGGCATTCAGCAGGACCCATCTGACATCCTGCCCCTGGCGAGCGCGCTGGCCGGATCGGCTCTGGGAACCCCTGTGTGACGGGGGCAACCTGGCGAAAGGACCACGTTTCAGGAACATGGGGCAATAAGAACCCCAAAAAAACCAAGGTGCCTAAAACAGTCTTCAAAGCCTCCCCCAGGAAGGTGGAAAAAGAAAGACCAGAGATAGATCTGGGAAAGGACATAGAATCATAGAATGGTTAGAGTTGGAAGGGACCTTCAAGACCTTCAGTTCCAACCCCCCTGCCATGGGCAGGGACACCTTCCACCAGACCAAGTTGCTCTAAGTCCCAGCCAAGCCCAGCCTTAAACACTTCCAGGGATCAAAGCACGACTGGGAGAAAACATGACAAATTAACAGAAAATGACTCTCCTGTTCCACCATTTATTTTGGCACCGAAATAGCGGTTCTCAGTTTAAGAGACGACTCCCAGCCAGCACCTGCAGACGCTACACTCAGGGGCTGTCCACGCTGCCTCTTAATTGCACCAAATACTCTTAAAAATAACCAGATTTACAATGTACTGGACTGAAAATTTCGGCAGATCCTGGCTACAAGCAGAGGTTTTAAAGCTCTCTCTGTGAGCTCAGTTCCAGAACTCGGCAGTTAAATAAATAAATAAATAAATAAATCAGGCTTTTTAAACTATCCCAGAAGTTTGCCAAACATGCAAACTGGAGGCTTCAGAAAGGATTCAGAGGAGAACCTGTGTGGTTTGTACATCCTCTAACCGGTGAACATGAGCCAGAAGCGTGCCCAGGTGGCCCAGGAGGCCAGCAGCATCATGGCCTGTATCAGGAATAGTGTGGCCAGTAGGACTGGGGCAGTACTCAGCACTGGTGAGGGCCCACCTTGAGTGCTGGGTCCGGTTTTGGGACCCTCACATCAGGAAAAAGATTGAGGTGCTGGAGTGGGACCACAGAAGGGCAACGGAGCTGGTGAGGGGTCTGGAGCACAAGTCTTGTGAGGAGAGGCTGAGGGAGCTGGTGGTGTTCCACCTGGAGAAAAGGAGGTTGAGGGGAGACCTTACTCTCTACAACTCCCTGAAAGGAGGGTGGAGCCAGGGGAGGGCAGTCTCTTCTCCCAAGGAACAGGCGATGGGACAAGAGGAAACAGCCTCAAGTTGTGCCAGGGGAGGTTTAAATTGGGTATTAGGAAAAACGTTTACATGGAAAGGGCTATCAAGCCTTGGAAGAGGCTGCCCAGGGCAGTGGTGGAGTCACCATCCCTGGAGGTATTTAAAAGCTGGGCAGACGTGGCGCTGAGGGACACGGTTTAGCGGTGATTTTTGTCAGTGTTAGGCTGATTGTTAGACATGATGATCTGAAAGGTCCCTTCCAGCTGAGAGGATTCTATGGTTTTATGTTTCTAATTGTCATTTTTACAGTTCCTTTTGTGTTTTGCACAACTGGGTGCCTGCAGGCTGTGGGGCAGCACCACCAATCCTGACCCTCTAAATGTTGTTAAGACCCTTTATCTGCCGAAAAACATGCTGTTACTATCATCCAGTCCTGACCTATCTGTCATGTTTGATGGCTCGGCTTTTAAAGGAAAGATTTCCACAGGGAACAGCACTCTTACCACTTTCTGCTTGCTTTTTGGCTTGCGGGTTTGAAGGGCCATCGGGCACACTTTTTAGCATCTTACTTTTCACCGGCTCAGCAACGGGAACCTTTTTCATGTCTGGGTTCTTCACCATCTTTGCTCTCTTTGTTTCCAAACCGGGATCGTCGGGAGCTGAGGTTTCTTTCTGAACAGGTTCAGCCTGTGTTTTGGGCACAAATTCTGCAGACAGGACCTCCGCACCTGGGACAGGGAAAAGGGAAGACATTTCTTTTGGCTTCAGACATATTTGGATTAAAAAGGAGCAGTTGCAAAATATCAGGTTAAGGAATGTGGAAGGACGGCTTTACAAGTGATTGGCAGCAGCAGAGTACTCTCTGATGACTTGATTTATGCAGCTGATCTTACAAATGGGTTTGTTATTGATGTGAGAGATCAGTAAGTAGCTAATAAAAATTAAGCATCACTTCTTAAGATCATTAAAAGCTTGCCTTCCTGACCTAAAACAGGCATAAGTCACTCTAGTTCCTGCCTGGCACACTTGTACCCTGAGGGTATTTTATTCACCTCTCCAAGAAGCACCCAAGAACCACTCCCATGGCTATCAGACACGCCACCCAGCCCCAAGGACACGTGCCCTGGGACAGAGCTGGATGGACTATGAATCAGAGCTGATTCGTGGCTCACAAGTGGGATTAGGGGACTAGAACATCTCTGTGATGAGGAAAGGCTGAGGGACTTGGGTCTTCTAGTCTGGAGAACAGAAGGTTGAGGGGGGATGTGATTAATGCCTGTAAATACTCAAAGAGTGAGTGTCAGGAGGATGGGGCCAGTCTTTTTACAGTGGTGCCCAGTGAGAGGACAAGAGAAAACGGGCACAAACTTGAACATAAGAAGGTCCATCTAAACATGAGGAGGAACTTCTTTATTGTGAGGGTGAGCCCTGCAAGAGGCTGCCCAGAGAGGTGGTGGAGTCTCCTTGTCTCTGGCAACATTCAAAACCTGCCCGGACACATTCCTGTGCAACCTGCTCCGGGTGGACCTGCTTTGGCAGGGGGGGTTGGACTAGATGATCTCCAGAGGTCCCTTCCAACCCCATATCATTCTGTGATTTTGCAATTCTGTTATCTAGGCAGCCTGTAACGACCACGGCTTTGACAACTGTTCCTTGTCGGAGCCATCAACAGCCTGTGGACAAGGAATGCCAATAACCAAGACCTGGCTGATATCCCTGTGCACCATCACCCAGAAGCAAAGGAAGGCAACCTCACGGACTGCTGCTCTGGGTTTCAGACACCTTCACTGAAACCCTTTGTCACGGCCCTTGGCTTCTTCCCAGGTTAAAGCCCAGATGGTGAAGACATTGCCACAGGTCTATTTAGATGCTCTCAGGAAGTTTCTCTCTGCTCTGGACACCTGAGGGACATGGCTTCTAGAAAACCCTGAGTATGTATGCCTGCTGGAAACCCTGGAGAAGCAGGAGAAAATCACTCCCATTTATATAGCACTTACCTCTTTTCCTTCTGTGTGGAAATTGCAAATTAGCCAACTTAAGCATGGGCTCGTTGGAACTGGCTGTGAGCCCTGGCTTTTTAGGAAAGGACAAGGTGATGTTGATTTTCTTCTTCTTGGTCGCTTTCCTGTTCCTGCTGCTGTCTCCCGCGGGATGCATTTGCATCTTGAGGGGCGACCATTTCTTCCTGGTGCTGGTCACAACGGCTTGGCTGGATGTCCTCCTGCTCTGCTGCACCAACAGCTTGCTGGTTGAGTTGATGTCCTTTGTGGGCCCACCACCACTCTGGTCCAGCCCCTCAGCAGGCTTTGGGTTTTCCCTTTTGACTTTTCCTTCCGCCAGTGCGTTGGGAGGAAGAGGGTCTGGTGAGACAGCTGAAGTGATGCCCTCTTTACTATCAGCCACTGAATCACAAGGAAGAGACCGAACAGCACCAGTCAAACATCCTAAGGCAGATGACATTTCCAGAGTATAGCTACTGGGATCGGAGAAATAACACTGCAGCTGGGAGAAGGACTGCTCTGAGGGCTTTTTGAAGGGATTGGTACATTCATCCTCAGCTGGTGAGAGGAGAGAAGAAAGAGGAACTTTGCTCGTTTGGCCAGGGGCAGGTTGTGGATTTTGATGAAGCTCTGAGTATTCCTGGAGGTGCTGTTTGATACGTGTGCTGGTACCGACACTACTGGTGTCCCCCCGTGACGAACCGGTGGCTCTCTGTAAGGCATAGCGAAGTCCAGGCAAAACTGAGGCTATTTTCAATGAGATGTCACTGTTGTCACTACCTTCCCTTTCGTCTTTTGGATCGTGCTTTTCGACTGCAAAAGGGAAAAAAAAAATAGACTGTTACAAAAGTTATTTAAAAAGGATTAAATTCCCCACATAATCACACCGTTGTATGCTAATGGCACATGAAAGCTCGGGTAAAGCCCCAGAAGCCAAACTGCAAAAAGCTGCTCCCAGGGGCAACCTCCTGGTCTAATGGATGCTTGTAACTGCTAAGTGTAAAAAAAAATAATGGCACATGGGAGCCCAACGTGGATTAAACTAAGGTGAAAGACAGCTGTTGTATCAACTAGCCCCATTCTACAGGAAATTTTAGAGTGAGATCGCACACAAACTGGTCCAAGTCCCTTCACTCCAGCAATGCTCGCTAAATGCAACCTTCAGGACAGTCAGAGCTCTGAAAATAAATGGGTTTTGCTGCTTTTTTTTCCCCCCAAATCTGTTTAAATTTAGGGTTTGTCCCAGCAGGGTGTTTAGACCAGCACCACTTTCAGATCAGTTGTGTTATTTGTGTCCCTGTTCAGACGCAACTTCCAGCATCTCCATCTCTACTTGCTGCCAGCACGGTGCTCTGGAGCAGGATGGGGAACTCAGACTTACCTCAGCAGACCTGGGGTAAATAAATAAATAACATGGAGCCCTGGGTGATTTTCTAAAGCTGGATCCTACCAAAACCAGACAGCATTTCTATCTTCAGCAGGACCAACGCACAGAGTACCCAAATACCAGGTACAGTGCACAGTATCATAGAAGTTTGGCTCCCAACAGGGATCAACATGAACAAATCCCAAGGCTTGAGGGACACCGTGGAAGATGTCGCGGTGGAATTAGGCTCTCCTTGGCATCGCAGCATCCTCTCAGTGTCTGGAAATGCCCAGAGAACTGGCATATGTGGAACCTGTAGGCGGAGATGCCTTTCATAGAAACATAGAATGGTTTGGGTTGAAAGGGACCTTAAAGATCAGCCAGTTCCAACCCCCCTGCCACGGGCAGGGATACTTCCCACCAGACCAGGTTGCTCAAAGGCTCATCCAACCCGGCCTTGAACCCCGCCAGGGATGGGACAGCTTCTCCAGGCAACCTGGGCCAGGGTGACCACCCTCACAGCAACGTTCTTCCTGAGATCTCATCTCAATTTCCCCTCTTTTCGGTGTCAAACCCTTCCCCCCTTGTCCTATGGCTCCCCCTCCCTGATCAAGAGTTCCCCCCCAGCTTTCCTGGAGCCCCTCTTTAGGGACTGGAAGGGGCTCAAAGCTCTCCCCAGAGCCTTCTCTTTTCCCTACCCTTCAACTTTCTCAGCCGGGCTTCCACACAAGCCAGACTTATTTGGCTTCACCCGCTGCAACCCAGCAGTCTGAGGATGATGCAGGCTTGGCCCATCTGCACGTTATGATCCCGCTCTGAGATTTCTTTTGGCTGAAGGGCTGGGCTCACACCACCACTTTCTTTCCAGCAAGGCAAAGGGGTTTCTTTTTCCCCTCCCAGAATGCGTGATTTTCTTCTCCTTTGGCCCTGCCTTGCACTGGCAATGCTGGTCCTTGTTCCTGGCAAGCCGAGGTGTCCCCACGAGCCAGCTCCCAGCTCCTCTGCTGGCTCAGGATCGCTGGTCTGGTTACGCCTGTCCGACATTCCTTCCGACGGCTGTCTGGACAGGAAGGGAACCGATTCAGAGGCTGCTTGTTTTGAAATGGGAAACATTATTCAATGCTTGAGTCTGGGCTGAAACGACTTCAAACGCCTCCAACCTTCACCCTCCTTTTTTCTCTTTGCATCTCCCCCTTCATCTTCGGTGACCATCCTTCTTGTCCCGGGTTGAACAATACAGGACTAATTTATCTTCTAACACCGTGGGAAATTACACTTTTAGAAGACTCTAGTATCTGAATTTGTGAAAATATTTACTTTATAGCCAGCTAGGCTATGTGGGATTGAAGGTCTCAGCATATTTGAGCCCTGCCAGGCGTAGGAATGAGGAGAAGCTAGACCCAGGATTATTTCATACTATGAATGTCACATTCAATATAAATTAGAAAGTTTGTTGTGTAGTTTCTCTCTCCCTTGATGACGACGGTCCAGAGAACTCCTTGCCCCCAAGCTGAACCCCTGAGCCCTTCTCTTCCTTCCAAAGCCACAGCACTTCCAGTGTCCCACACTGGCTGTCCCTGCTGGGAGTGCACGGCCTCCTGCTAATGGAATGGGCTGGATAGAATCCTTGTGTATTTTATATTGGACTAATACTGGTTCTTTGGTATTATTGTCAATTATTTAGTCTATTAAACCTATTTATATTTTAACCTTTGTGTTTTTTTGCTTTCCCCAATTCCCCTTCCCAGGTGGGGAGGGGTCATTGGGTGATAGAATAATTGTCTAAATGTCAATAAATTATTATAAGCTTTCTCAAATCATAACACCTTTTCAAGCCCAAATCCCCACGCAGCCCTGCTTATCTTCACAGAAAGGAGAAGCCCTAAAGCAAAAGGGGTTTCTAACCAAGGTGCAGAGAGGTCTCTGAGGCAGGGGACAGTCAGGGCTGGCTGGTATAACGTCGCTCACGTAAGGCAGAAAGGGACAGCACGTGCAGGAGTTCCAGAGGGGAGACATCTGGAAGCCATCAACATTCAGATCGCATCACGTAACAACGTGGAGCGTTTGCGAGGGGTCATTGGGTCCCCCTCCCTGACTCTTCACTGCCTGCTACTCTCCGGTTGCCCGGGCTTTGCATCCTCTTCAGCATCAACACACATCTGCTACAGCCCCAAGCCTTCCTACAAACCGATTGCTTGCACCGTCTTCACTCCAGGATGCTCATTACGTGTGATGCCCTCTCTTGTCTCCGCCACCTTCTTCCCTCTTCAAGATAAATGCCTCCTTGCACTGTTCCCCCTCTCCCACATCACACGGTGGTTGCAGTCAGCCTTGCAGGAACAGATCCCTCAGCTCTGGAGGGTATTGTCTACCTGTTGTGGAGCTGGTCAGCATGACCTCAATATCTAGGTGGTCAGTTCCCATCTCCAGTCTGGTCTCCCTGCTTTCTTTCCCTTCACCTCACTCATTTTCAGGCGTCACAGGAACAATCTGTTGCCAGGTTTGACCTGGTACTTTGGATCTTGAGTATGATCTTTGGATCATGAGGTTGGACTAGATGACCTTTGAAGGTCCCTTCTGGCCTGGATGATTCTATGATTCTATCTTCCATCCGCCTCAGGAGTCACCTGGCTCTCTCTGATGGCTGGAGGAGAAACTAGAGAAGTTGCCACGCTAACACGGGTGGCGCATCCTTCAACTCAGGGTGCTGGAATTCAGGCATCGAAGAGGATTGCACCCCGCACTGCCCAGATACCATCACGTCTTCACCCAACTTACAAGCCCACTTTGCATGCGGATCCCGAAGGAGAAAGATTATAGCTGGAATTTAAACACCAAAAAGGATGAAGCGACCCACGCCTGGATGTGCTGGGAAATCCTGTCGGCTCTTCTGCCCATTTTATCTTCTAGAGAGGGGACACAAGCACATCCCTGTGCAGCTCTGTCAGCAAGGCCAGCCGTGGCTCACACTGAACTACCAGGGTGCGCTGGCATAAACAGCCTCTTGGCTTGTCCCCGGGGATGACTCAACAAGAAAACCAAGCCAGAAGTTACGCAGGGCAAAAGGCCCCTGTTTGTGTTTCGCTTGGGGAATCTGCAAGGCTGGAAGCGTTCCTGGTGGAGCGGATGCAATGAGAGAAGCGGGGATGAAGCTGTTCAGGGGAGGCAGAGCAGTAACTTTCTGTACGTCCACAAAGAGGAAACCATAATGCGAACGTTTCCACTTAGACAGTGCAGCAGAAAGCCAACAGAGACAGAGGAAATTTGAGGCAAATGCCACAGACGGTGAAGCTTGTTCTTATTTCCAGTTCTGCCTGTTCGAACCAATCTTTATTTTCTCTTATTTACCACCTCTGTGTCCGTTCTGCATCAAAAGATGAAGGTTTTGGGGCTGCAGACAGCCTGGGTTCACCTCCCAGAGCTGTGACTCACCTTGATGGCAGCAAAGAACGGTGTCTCTGCCCAACATCATCTCCCTCCCTCACCCACCAAGCACCGTGGGTGCTCTGCTACCACCATTTACAGATCCCACAGCAGAAAAGTCCCACAAAAAGGCCAAACCTCCAATTTCTTGACGCTCTTCAGCAGCAAGAAGGCCCCTTTTTCCACCTCTCCTCACCCTGGCCACACCAGCAGCCACCTTTCACGGAGCTCATTTCACTTGTTGTCTCAGCAGAAAACAATTAACTCAGGCTGTCTTCCTGCTGGTTTAGGAAATCGCATCAGCTCCATGCAGGGTCCAGAATCATGTGTCGTTTCGCCCTCTGAGCAAAGCTCCAGAGCACATGTAGGGACATAAGCCGGGCTCTGCAGGAGTCAGACTCCTGTGCACACAAATAAGACAGCTGAGGGAGGGGGATGCTGCTGAAAAGCGACCGAGAGGAATAAAACTAATTATTTTTCACTCACACCTTACTTCTTACAAAGAGACAAGGATGTGCAGTGAAGGGGAGACATGTGGACCTGGTTTAGCTCAGCTTAAAATCAGAGAATCATAGAACGGTTTGGGTTTGAAGGGACTTCAAAAGATCACCCAGTTCCAACCCCCCTGCCATGGGCAGGGACACCTCCCACCACACCAGGTTGCTCCAAGCCCCATCCAGCCTGGCCTTGAACCCCTCCAGGGATGGGGCAGCCACAGCTTCTCTGGGCAAACTGGTCCAGGGTCTCACCACCATCACAGCAAAGAAGTTCTTCCTGAGATGAACTCTCTATCTCCCTCTTACAGTTTAAAACCGTTTTCCCTTGTGCTATCACTCCACTCCCTCATCACGAGTCCTTCCCCATCTCTACTGTAGGCCCCCTTTAGGGACTGAAGAGCCTCTAAGGAGCCTTCTCTTCTCCAGGCTGAACCCCACCAACTCTCTCAGCCTGTTGCCCCAGCAGAGGGGCTCCAGTCCTCCCAGTATCTCTGTGGCCTCCTCTGGCCCTGCTCCAACAGCTCCATGTCTCTCTTGTGCTGAGGCCCTGGAGCTGGAGGCAGCACTGCAGGGGGGATCTCCCCAGAGAGGAGAAGAGGGGCAGAATCCCCCCCTCACCCTGCTGGCCATGCTGCTGAGGATGCAGCCCAGGTTGGCAGAAAGCAGGCTCGTGGTGAGCTTCTCATCCATCAAAATGCAGCACATCTAGAGTTGAGTTTTCTCTAATCTTTTAACAACCCTTGTGCTAAAGCTGTAGGTAGTTCTGAGCAGAGAAATCAGTTTTTCAAGCCAAATGTGTCCGTGAGGACCGTCTGGTGAAGATCTCACCCACAAAGCACAGTGTCCAAAGCCAGCAAAGGGAACCTCCCTACCTCTCAGGGACACCGACCGGGATGAAGTGAACAGGAACAGGGCCAGGAGGCTGACAGGCTCCTTGGGGTCAAACCCTAGGAAAGAGAACAACAGGTTTTGTTCAGATTGAGGGTGCCCACCCCTCTGTTTCTAAAACGGAACAGGATGTTTAAGCACAGGCACTGGTTTCTGTACAGCCATGGTCTTACCATCATCTCGTGCCAAGGCAGAGGACGTGAGGAGAATAAGGACTCCTTGATCTTGTAAGTATTTGATGATTGCCTACAACAAACACACACACAGTTAGGGCAACCACTCCCTTTCCTCCTTAGCACATTTTCTATCACTCAGCATAACTGTCGACAAGCCCTGATCGCTGGTGACTGTGTGCCAACACCACCACCACCACCTCATTGAAGAGCACACTGTTCCTTTCATGCCACTGGGGCCAACTGGGACCTGTAATCAAAAGTGTTCCATTTACGTTGTTATTCAGCTCTCAGATTCCTCCCATCTGTTTCCTAAAAAAAAACCCCAAATATGTTTAGCAAAACTAGCTGTAAGTCATGAACAAGGTTAATAATTGTAGTCCTTTCAGTTCAAAAGCTCCTGTACGTTTCAGCCAGGAACTGGTTTCCCCAGCCCAAGGGGAAGGTTTTGCCAGCAGGGAAAGCAGAGCTGGACACCAGCATCTGATAAAACAAAACCCATTTTTCCAGCCACAAGCCTGACTGAAGTCCAGGCCACGCAGCTCGCTTTTTAGCCCCGTC
>VZRU01011981.1:9385-22048 GCA_013398155.1 Pedionomus torquatus | reverse complement strand
GAAATGCTGAGTCTAAGCAGAGCCTGCGACTGTCTCAGAGCTGGATGACCACATGTCTGAAAAGATACGTGCACTTATCGAGGCTCTTCTTGTGTTTGGGTGTTGCTCGATGCCTCATCGCGGAGCTTGGCTTGGACTGCCTCTCCTTCCGCGGGGATGGATTTTTGGATGTCTTTCTTCCACGCAGACACATTTTTTCTGGAAACCGACAGGAACTGCATATCCTGAGGGCTTCTGACGCTCTGAGAAAATTCACTGATCCCATTCAAGAAATAGATTCAGACGTAACTGAGGATTGGATTAATGCCTGCAGCCTCGTTTCTCCAGGACAACTTTGGAACTGCTGAACAATTTCAGCGTCATATTCACTACTTGGAACAGCAGCTCCTTGCTTTGGTTGTCCCAAGTCAGTAGAGCAGAGGGGATAAGAGCTACCACCTCTGCTGCCTAAATCCAGCTCAGTGAAACAGATGCTGTTTCTCACCAACAAGACAATTCTCAGGCAGGTGATTAAGACTGTCTTTGACTGTGAGCGTGGTGAGGCACTGGAACAGGTTGCCCAGAGAAGCTGTGGCTGCCCCATCCCTGGAGGGGTTCAAGGCTAGGCTGGATGGGGCTTGGAGCAACCTGGTGTGGTGGGAGGTGTCACTGCCCATGGCAGGGGGGTTGGAACTGGATGATCTTCAAGGTCCCTTTCAAGTCTAACCATTCTATGATTCTATGATTAAGTATTTACAGGCATTCATCAGATCCCCTGTCAGTCCTCTCTTCTCCAGACTAAACACACCCAAGTCTCTCAGCTTTTCCTCATAAGAGAGATGCTCCAGGCCCCTCATCATCTTTGTGGTCCTCTGCTCTACCCTCTCCAGCAGTTCCCTGTCCTGCTGGAACAGGGGAGCCCAGAACTGGACACGAGGAAGCTTTACATCAGGTGGGGGGTAGCTCTTCAGCAGTGCCGCAGAGCAACAGCACTTCCAGGCAGTTTGTGGGCTGCTACCGGCTTATAGCAAGGGGGATGAAGTGCCCAGTAGCCAGCTCTGACTTCATGGCTGTGAATTTACAACCCAGAATCTACAGGCAGCATCAGACGTGACAGTACAACCAGCATCAGCAAAGCCAAACCCAACCGAACCACAAGTCCCATCAGAGACGCAGCTTCTACACTCCACAGGGGTGAGGTCTGTCCCTTGGAGTCACAAGGAGACGTGACAATCTCACTGGGAACATAAAGACCCTGGTGTGCTGGGAACAAAAGCCTTACCAGGTAATATATTGAAAAGAAATTTCCCATTTAAAAAAGGAATAAATCTCAACACTTTCAGAGCTCCCAGAAGCCCATTTGTGAGTATCCACCTGAGTGGGGGCTATTTTTCAGCCAGTTTATGCCTTTTGCTTAGCAATTATCATTTGGGCATTGGGGGATTTTGCTTCTGCTTTCTTCAATATGTAAGATCCCCTTGAAGTCCTTCTCCACCACCCTGTTTGCAGCGCAAGGGGGAAATAAACTCATCTGGCATAAACATAGCCGCTTTCTTTCCAGAATGACAATAATTTAAAACACTTACCAAGTCCTTTTCCTTTAGATTTTCTAATAACTGATCCATTTTATATTGATCCTTATTCGATATTTCTACTTCGTACAGACTGAAGTAAACACCCTGGAAGCAGACTGCAGACAAAAGAGAGGAGAATTTGATGTTGAAGCAGCGCCTCTTGCACGAACACCAAACAAACAAGTGCTCCTGGACCAGGAAGACGGGTGTGCAATTTACAACCCAGAATCTACAGGCAGCATCAGATGGCAGAGAACAACCAACAACAGCAAAGCCAAATCCAAGCGAACCACAACTCCCAGCAGAGATGCAGGTTTTACACTCCACTGGTTTTAAAAGGAAGAAAATAACCTATCAACATTTCCCAAGCTGATATGTTTATATCACAGTTTCCTCTTCAACTTGCAATACATGAGAGATGTTTCCTATCTTATCCCTGCAGCTAACAAAAGCAATTTAACCAATGCTGGCTGCTTTAACAGAGACAGGGAGGTTTTTTCAGAGGGAAATACCTCATCCTAACATGCCATCATCTCCTCTGCGATGGAATATCCTTATTCTGCACTCTCATCCCCCCAAGGGAGTTTAATAAATGCAAGATCTCAGTCTCAACATTCTCTCCCCTGAATCTCATAGCAAAATTCTTCTGTTCAAGCATTTCCTTTTTTTTTACCAGCCGACGGAAGACTGCAGCTCCACAGAACCTTTGTCAAGGAATAAAATCCCAGAATGACCTGGGTTGGAAGAGACCTCAAATATCATACAGTTCCAACCCCCTGCCATGGGCAGGGACACCTCCCACCACACCAGGTTGCTCCAAGCCCCATCCAGCCTGGCCTTGAACCCCTCCAGGGATGGGGCAGCCACAGCTTCTCTGGGCAACCTGTTCCAGTGTCTCACCACCCTCACGGCAAAGAAATTCTTCCTGCAACCTCATCGAAATCTCCCTTCTTTCAGTTTAAAACATTACCCCTCATTCAATCACTATACTCCCTGAAAAAGAGCCCGTCCCACCACTGATGGGACTGTAGAGCTCTTCTCCTCACCTCAAATTCGTGCTTTTATTTGCTGATAAATAAAAGAAAAAAGTGCCAATATATAAAAGCTGATAAACCTCCCCAAGGTTTCTGGAGCCCTCTCCCCTCTCATGCTGCCATTCACTGTCACTGTCAGTTCCCTTGAAGTGACAAACAGGTTACTCACAACACAAAGCTACTGCAGGCAGACACATCTTTTTTGGCTGGTAGTTATCCCCACCCATCCAGATAAAGGAGACCCTGGGTGAGAGTCAGGTGGAGCGTCCCTCACCTCGTAGTGAAATCACATTAAGAAAGGGAAAGTTTGTCTCTCCCTTCATTTACTCTCAGTTGCACCACACCTGGCGCTGTGCAGGAGGAGAGCCCAAGTCTCACAACAGGGTATCCCCACCTTGTCCTGTCCCAGAAACGGGCTGATTAAAAGTTTCTTTTGGGAAAAGGATTATATCACACCAGGAGAATATGTGAAACACGGACGGGAGAACATCCCCTGTGCTGCCTTGGCATTTTTCTTTGCTTATTTGCAACCCACCACCTTTCAAGACAGGACCCAGCGCTACGTGGACCTGAGCTCTGACCCCACCGTGGCAATTCCTATGGCACAGCACAAGCAGTTGTTACCCACCACACCAGTGGGTTTTGTGCTCACCTTCATTCTCAACATAATTTCTTTTGCCAAATGCAGCTTCTGGTAGCTTTTTCTTCAGGTCAGACAAACCCATGACATGGTTAATGTCCAGGTTGGGAGGTCTGTGGGGATAAAGTGGCAGAAGGTGAGAGCACAAGCAAGTGAGAGCCTCCCAGAATTAAGCACAGCAAAGAGCCCCAGCTGCCCTTTGAAACCAGAGAAAAATAGTCCTGGAGAAGGTTGGAGCAGGCACAGCCTCAGTAACACTTAGAGGATTTTGATACTGGTGCCTGTGTTACTGGCTGTTTCAAATTGCTGCCTGCTGGCTGGCTTCTGACTACTGAAGATTTTAAATATCTCATTTTTTTGGGATGCCAGATACCTCAATACTTTATTTGCCATCATGTTGATCTGTAAACACAACCAATCGTACACACATCACCAGAAAGCCCACTTTTCACAAGTGGAAAAACCCCAAGCAGGAATAATTGATTTGAAACAAACAACCCAAAAGAGATGACAAAATGCAGCCATTTCCAGTTTCCAGCTGCAGTTCAGAGCCTGATCTCATCCAGCTGTTCCTGTGACACCTCCACTGCTGGCTGCCCAACACCACTTCCCTGACACTGATGATTTCCCCGATGCTGAAGCTNGCTCTCCTGGAGCTCCCTTCAGATCCTGGAAGGCTGCTAGCAGGCCTTCCCAGAGCCTTCTCTTCTCCAGGCTGAACAGCCCCAGCTCTCTCAGCCTGTCTTCATAGGAGAGGTGCTCCATCCCGGTAATCATCTTGGTGGCCCTCCACTGGATCCGTTCTAACAGTTCTAACTCCTTTCTCTATGTCCAGAGCTGGACACAGGACTCCAGGTGGGGTCTCACGAACACAGAGCAGAGGGGCAGAATCCCCTCCTGTGACCTGCTGGTCACGCCGCTTTTGAAGCAGCCCAGGATGGGGTTGGCTTTCTGGGCTGCCAGTGCGTACTGCTGACTCATGTGGAGCTTCTCATCCATGAAGAAGAAGATCCTGATCAATGAAGGGACAGGGCAGGAGGGACAAAACCAGCTTTTGCTGGTATACGGACACCCAACGTTGATCCCAAAATGATCTACCGGAGTGACTATAATGCTCTACCCTCCACAAACCACAAAGAAAGAAAAGGGCAACTTACAGCTGGGCTGGAATCGTGGAAGTGTAAGGGGTCCTCAGGGCAATGTTGCACAGAAGCTGGCCTCGGATGGAGAGCTGCCCTCTCCATGGACAGTACAACGCTACAGGCAAAAGGGAGAAAGGCTCAGGGAAAGAGGAAGAAGAGGGCAAACAGAGACAGGTACATTTATAAAACAAAACCAACCACCAGATGCTCCTACCTTTGTGATTAAGCTCAGGCCTAGAGAAAAAGGAGAAAAAGAAGATTATTTAGCAAAAAGGAGTGGAAAAAAAACAATTTTTTTTTTTGTTTTGAAATAACAGCAAGTTGCTTACAGGTTCTCTAGAGCTAAGACGGGCATTTCCTTTGGCTCCCTGTACTGGCAGGCGATGATTATGTACGGGCAGATCTGCCGGGGCCGCTCAGCCGCGCTGCCATCGGACACTTCATACACATAATACTGGGTAAAAAGGGAAAACACAGATGAAAAATACAAGGTGAGGAATAAGGAAAGCAACCTGGGCCAGCACCGTGTTTCCCAAGTGCTGCCTGTTGCAAACCTGGCTCTGCTGGAAGGCCTGGCAGCGGCTGGTCTTTGATGGCGTGTCATTTCTGCTCAGGGCAATGTGGCAGTCATAGCCAGGAGACGGGCAGGTGTAGCTGGTGGTGTAATTCTCAGATACCACCTTGACCTTCCCCTGCAGCAGACAATTTATCGGAAAAAAAATAATAAAAATACACATAACTGTTCACAGAAAGTTATTTTACAAGACCTCAGAATCCTCCTTTTCCAGCAAACACAACATTGATGGGGCAGCCCCATACTGCCCACCACTGCGAGGGGCTTGTGTGTGTGTCTTTCCAAACCTGAGGGCCTGACTCGGCCAAGTTGGGCACAGTGGACAAATCTGCTCTGCTCAGGAGAGCAAACAGGAGCAGCATGTTTTTGGTGCCAGCTGCAGAGAGCAGAAGCCAGTGGGGAGGGGAGAAAGGGGTCACACATTAGTCCCATGGAGGAAGGGAATGGGGCTGTGATCCCAGCCACCTTAGGGATCCCCCCTCAGACCCCCAAAACACATGAGAATCCAAGGATAAAGGTGACCCTAGGGAGAATTTCTGATCTCAGCAGGGGAACCTGGGAATTCCTCTGCATCCTCTGCTGCAAGGCCACTCATCAAGCCCAGTGGGATCTCTTGCTTTCTAGCCCATAGTCAAAATCCCGATGAGCTCTCAACAGAGCTGATTTTACATCCCACCACAGTTAAGGGCACCGATGTCTACTTCAAAACTGCCTGCACTGTATAGTGGCTTCTGGATCTGGAAGCAGAGAAGGCTACTGAGCAGCGAGGGGCTGAAGGTGCCCACCTTCCTGAAGCCCTGGCCCTCGTAGAGCCACTGGCTTCTGTAAACCATCCCACATAAAAAGAAAGACTTGTGTTTTACCTTAATTAGCTTACAAATGACAATATAGCCTGATTTTCCATGATACCAGGGTCTTGGATGAAGACAGTCTGCATACTTGGAAATATAAACCCCTGGGAAAACAAAGCAACGCACGATAATGTGAATCATCTGTCGAGTAAAGCTCGTTGCCAAAAATACAGCTGTAAAGAGGATGCTCCTTGTGGCCACGGGAGTCTCCACCAGAGCCAGTGCTGCAAACCACGGTATCGCTCCCTGCCACAAACAAGGTGAAACTCTTGACTCTTTCCCTTTTTTGACTGCTGGTATGGAACATCAGTAGATATGTTAGGATCAGCTCCAGGAAATGAGTTAACCTGGGTTTCTCCTGGGAGAAGTAGTCCAGCTAACATCAATTTTACCCACACCACGTGTAAAANTCACCGAGCCCAGTTTGGGACTTTTCCTGAAGCCTGCTGGTGACGTGGTCGTCATCCTGGGAGCCTGATTCGGTTTTGTGTATACTGTGTACTTCCTTTTCATTATTTATTATATTATTATTATTTATATTTTCATTAAAGTAGTTTAGTTTTCTTCTAAACTCTTGAATGTCTTTAATTTCTTCCTCTCCTCTCTTTTACCCAAAGGGGGGAGGGGAGGACGTCTATCAATCAGGTTTTGGTAAATTTGGCTGAAACCACGACACACCTAGATAAATAACCAGTTTCTCCTTGATTTTTTCACTCACTCACTGCCATTAACTGTTCAATAATTAAGCGTCTTGGCCTGCAAAGGCTTGTGGGATGAGCACTGGGATACATTCTGTTTCTGGCAGAAGGATTTCTTTGAGTAACGCGTCCCGCACCACACACCTCGAGGCCCCAGACCTTTGGGCGAGGAAAAAAACAGACTGAAAAAGGTGTTGACACGTCACAATCTGCTCTGGTTATTAACAAGACTGGTGGCAAAAGCTCAGCAAACAAACTCTGAAGAGCAAACCGGTGGGGAGAGCTGCCAAAAAGCCACTCTGGTGACAAAAGTTATTATTAAGAAGTGAGAAAAAGTCTTGACATGGAGAGGTGAAGAGAGAACACTGCTGCTTGCTTGAGCCAAACAGAAGAAGTGTCTCATTTGAGAAACACAGGTGTTTCTGTGGATCTTTACAATAAATAACAAGGTAGTACCAGGAGTCTGGCTATGCATTTTGCTTTTGTTTTTCAAGGAACCGATATCCCCAGGAGAGTAAGCAAACAGGTCTCTTGGTCCTCTGAATGGAAATCTTACCTTTTGCTGGGTCACCGAGCGTGGAAATAGAACTGCTGTTTACACGGAGGCCTCTCTGACACACTTCTTTTGCCTTCAAAAGAAGGGACAACCTTTTTTTATCATCTATTTTGGAAGATAAGGGACACGGCTACTGAAATCTCTTAGCACGACAGTTGGCCAAGTACTTGCAACAGGCAAACCTGCTGCAAGTCAATTACAGATTGTTACAGTCCCAAAACACCCGCGGTATAAAGGCAACTAAACACAACGTCCACAGCAAGAACCAACAGGAACAAAATTTCTCGTTTCAGACACTAAATCCTTGTATTTATCAAATGTTGCTACAAACACCCCAGTGGAAGCAAAAGCTTAGGGGAAAAAAAAAAAAGAAACTGGAAAAAATCCAGCATCACCAGAAACTACTGCAAGCACAAAGCTGGACTTTGCACTTTCTTTATCTGCATGAGCAGTTTGTGAAAATATAAATGTAACGGTGCTGGCATGAAAGCAAAGGACCCTTGCTACTGTGTGCTTACACCTCCATAGGCACAACTACTACCTTGGAAGCATCTGAGCAGCTTTGATTTAACTGACGTCCAAAGCAGACTCATCAAAATTGTGCAAAGTCCAAATACGGATCGAGCAACAGTGACAAGGGGAGCAGTTGGAACTCGTGATGGGTGACAAATAAAAGCAAACCAGTCAAACTGGTCAGTCTCTTTATAAGCAACACGGGGCATTCATCACACTTAAGTTCTGTCTCCCAAAAGGCAAGTGTGTAGATTAGACTGGCCAGCTAGACTTCTCTGAACAACTGGAAGAGAGGGACCTCCAGAGAGTGACTTCAGATGCCTGCATTAAGCGAGGTCCAACTGCCCTCTTGGGTCTGTATAAAGAGCTCAATCACTTAACTCCACTAAATTCCAAACAGCCAAAATTGTCTGGCTTTGGGACAGTTCCTGCACCTAAAATGAGACCGAAAGCGATTTATTTTGCCGTGGCTCAGTCCAAACTGAACAGAACTAAATTGCATTTATCCATCCTCATCCTGAACAAAACCATTTCTACAATTATTTTGCATGACATCATTAAACCACGTTACAAATGAATTGCCACTAGATTCCCTGAGCATTCCTGTGTAGACAAAACTCTTCCCACAAAATCAAAAGCATCCTTGTGGACAACAGGCCAGAATAATTTCCCTAATAGCTGCGTTAGGCAGAATGGTTAGAGTTGGACAGAACCTTAAAGATCATCCAGTTCCAACCCCCCTGCCGTGGGCAGGGACACCTCCCAACACACCAGGTTGCTCCAAGCCCCATCCAGCCTGGCCTTGAACCCCTCCAGGGATGGGGCAGCCACAGCTTCTCTGGGCAACCTGTTCCAGTGCCTCACCACCCTCACAGCAAAGAAGTTCTTCCTAGTACCTAATGTAAATTTCCCTTCTTCTAGTTTAAAACCCTTCCCCCTTGTCCTATCACTCCACTTCCTGACCAAGAGTCCCTCTCCAGCTCTCCTGGAGCTCCCTTCAGATCCTGGAAGGCTGCTCTAAGGTCTCCCCAGAGCCTTCTCTTCTCCAGGCTGAACAGCCCCAGCTCTCTCAGGAAACTTGCCCCAAATCACCTGACAGACTCCTGTCTTGTGTCACAAAGGTGCTTTTCTCTTCTAAGCGTACCTGAACTTTCAGGTTTCAACTGAACTCCCTGAACTTGACCATAATTCCCCTGGGACAAAGGGAGACTCCTTTCATCTCCCTGCAGAGGGCAAAGGAGGCAGCCAAATCTCAGACAGTAATTGACCGGAGAGATGCAAACTAAGATCCACCACTAAAGCCTCCCAGGAGCCGCTTTCAGAACTTGATCTGGATTATTTATTTATACAGCAGTAATAGCACTGGTAACAGGGTATACAAAGAGCCAGGACACTTCAATCAACAGATCTGCTGGGCTTTGGTGGATGCAATACAAGCACAGGCACTTCGCATCAAACTTCTTAAAGTGAATAAACATTTCAGGTTACCTCTTTTTCATTATCAAACAGGAGAAATGCAAAGGTCTCCTCCAGCTCCTCGTGGCTGTACCCAGCGGCTTCCTTTGCTTGGGCAAAAGCTCTGAGCTGCAGAAGACAAACACCACATTATTTTAGTCCATTCATGCCAGAACCAAGTGACATGGGACATGCTGTCCTCATACCATGAACACAAGTACCTCCAGATGTGGTCATTATGGGGTAGGTGGCAGTAGCTGGGTGATGCTGGACCACTTCACATGCCCATACATCATTCATAGAATAGAATCATAGAATCATCTAGGCTGGAAGGGACCTCCAAAGGTCATCTAGTCTGACCTCCCTGCAGTCGCAGGGACACCCCCAACTAGACCAGGTTGCCCAGGGCTTCATGCAGCCTCACCTTGAAGATCTCCAGGGATGGGATCTGGGGGTCAGGGANAGCCTTCTCTTCCCCAGGCTGAACAACCCCAGCTCCCCCAGCCCATCCTCATAGCAGAGGTGCTCCAGCCCTCTGATCATCTTTGTGGCCCTCCTCTGAACCCTTTCCATCAGGTCCATATCCTTCCTCTCTTGAGGGCTCCAGACCTGCACACAGTACTCCAGGTGGGGTACTCCCCCACGCATGTGTACACTCTATCTCCCACCACAATGTTCCAAATCCACGTCTGTCTCTGCCTTTGCTCCCAGTGGAACGTCTCCAATGCCCTCCAAGGCAGGCACATCCAGCCCCACAGCATCACTCTGTGCTCATCACAGGTAAATCCAGCCTTATTCCACCTTGCCCCTCTTCCCACACACCATCAGCTACTGGAGAGCTTGTTTCACTGAGCAGCACGTGGGCTGATGGAGCATCATACTGAGTAGCCAGCTGTGACAATCAGAAGACAAGGAGAAGATGCCTATAAAGGGGAGATGCTTAGAGATGCCTTTTTCTCTCTCCACTGACCAGGGAAACCCAGACTATTTGACTAGAGGGTGGGTGTTGTCATGCAACTCCAGCTCAGAGGGCTTGGCTACAGCCAAATGACACATTACTCCAGTTTCTTCTGTCTGATAATTAGATCAGAACATGTTCTCAGTGCAGACAGGGAGAACGTTACGGGAGCAAACAGCTGGCTCTGAGTCCATGATGTTTGGGAGCTTTAATAAAAGAAGCTGTAGAAGGGTAAGAGTTTTTAAACAGGGTTAGAAGACAAGAAAACAACAGTCTCATCACTGCTTTTGTTTATTTTGGCTTTAGAACTCACAGGCAACTCAAAAAATGATTTCATACCTGCTTTCCCACTTGTTTTACCCAGTTCCACGGTGACTATCCCAAATTCAGGCCTAAACCCTATTTAATTCATGACAACAAGCAGACTGGTCATCTCCAGTCCCCAGAGGAGACAGCCTGTCCTCCATGCCAATGACAGTGGGACTGTAGGGATGAAGGCATTTTAGAAGTGCCCCAGTCAGCTGAAGAAACGGGGTTAAAACTGGTGCTTGCCCAGTTTTGAGGGCAGACAAAAGAAATACAATCTGGAAATCAGCAGAAGTGCAACAGCATTAAAGCTCTCCTGCTAGTTATCAAACCAGGGCTTCAACCTGCCCCAAAAAGCCTGCTCCAGGAACTGCTGTTGAGTGTTTGGCAACATTGGCTGAAAGGAGCTTTTGTCCCTGATCAGATTGGGAAGGAAGAAGGTGAAGAAAGCAAAGAAAAAAGGTTCCCTTCAGTCAGTAACTGCGAATGGGGCTCTAAGAGCCAGGAAGATCAGCCTGCAAAAGAGAGACAGACCTGCCCATAAACCAGCATTCACTGACATTCGCAGCTCCTAAAGAAATGCCACCCCTTCCCCCAGCTGCCAGCAACACCCTGCTCCCCCACTGGCCTCACCTCACTTAGAAAAACATCGTTTTCCACCAGAATTGCTTGGCTGTACTGAAAACCATCCTGAGATGTAGAGTCCAAGTAGAAGCTCTGCAGCACCGAAACCGCTGTCTGCAAAAGGGAACTTGACTCTTCTGACTCCGGATGAAAACCTGGAGGAACAAAGCAAAAAAGCAGGTGCAAAAATTAACTCCTGGCATCCCCAGTGGCAGCTGAAAGTGACTCACCACACATGGGCCTCACTGATTAAGCCCAGATCTCCATGGAGCTCAGTGGCTCCCACTGGGAGCCCCTCCAGCCATGCAACCCCCATATCTTTGTCTGCGACTTAAATCACCCTTAGGCAGGAAGAAGAGGAGCTCCCTCCTCAGCCCTTCAAGTTTTTCCCCTTAAAAGAAACTGCTAACGACCGCTAGAATTCTGCAAAGCCTGGTGGTGAATTAACTTTACACTTCTGTAGAGGGTCAGAGTTTTCTCTTGTGCTAAAAAGCTAATACTTAGATTCATCGCTCACTCTTTTAGAGTGTGAGAGTTGATGTCTGCACACAGAAAATCCTGCTGCACGTTCAGTTTCTTGGGGTTCTCTCTTTTACTCCAAAGGTCTTTAGGTTCTGGATGAATGTGGCTTTCAAAACCACAAGAGCAAACCTTCCTGCAAAGCCTCAACGGGCAGAGCTTTCTCGAAGCCCTAATTCTCTTGACGTCTCCTTCCCGACAGCATCCCACCAAAAAGAGGTCCCAAAGTAGCTGGCAATATTCAATACTGACACAGACACAAAGGAAAGCCCTTCACTTGTGCTCTTGCAGCCGTTAAAATCCAAATATTTAATAAAGCAGCCACTCAGACACGGGAAACACCGGGCTCAGCCTCCGTTGCACATTTAAAACCTTCACCTTTACTACAGGTGGTGATTCGTGAGCTGCGAGATTTCAAATCCCAAGCTGAGACATATTGAAAAGGTTTATTTCTCCAGACCCATCAACTTTAGGAAATAAAGCAGTCATCTGTAAGGAAAGCCACGCAGCATTGCTGAACTCCACACAAAGAGCAGGTTTCGCACACTTAAGGTCACTCCTTAAGAAAAACCTCACCCAAATTTTTGAGGACAAATACGTCAGCTCTGATTTCAATTTATGAGTGGGAGGAATCCAAAAGCGGGTCTAAGAAAAGAATGTATGGCGGGGTTTACGGTCTAAGAAAACCCATAATTACATATTGTCCTTTAGACAATTATTCTGTAACCTGGTGACACCTCCCCACCCGGAAAGGGGAATCGGGGAACGCAAAGAAACACGAGGGTTGAAATAGAAATAGATTTAATAGAATAAGACTAAATAATGGAATAATAATACTAAAGAACCAGTATTAATCCCGATACAGATAGAAGATATAAAAGAATTACACTCAGCCAATTGCATCAGGGGGAAGCTGTGCGCTCCCAGCCATGGACATCAAACGTGGGACGCTGTGAGCACAACGGCTTCAGGAGGAAAAGAAGGGCTCGGGGGTCCGGCACCAGGGCAAGGGCTTCTCAGGGGGATGAGGAATTAGAAAACAGCACTGAAAAAAGGGACTTGGGGGTGCTGATGGACGAGAGGCTGGACATGAGCAGGCAGTGAGCACTTGAAGGCCAATCCCATCCTGGGCTGCATCAAAAAATGTGTTGGCAACAGATCCAGAGAGGGGATTCTGCCGCTTTACTCTGCTCTGGTGAGACCCCACCTGGAGCACTGGGTGCAGGGCTGAAGCCCTCAA
>VZRU01011979.1:265454-305520 GCA_013398155.1 Pedionomus torquatus | reverse complement strand
CCTGTGGATCAACCCCGCAATCTTCTGGGCTGGAACTGTCTTCTGCTTTTGAGAGAGGCATCGTCCATTCCCTGTGAACAGGTCCAGTGCTATATAGGCCAACCCACTGTCAAAGAATCCAAAGTCGTGATTGTGACACTGGCCCCGGAGCCATTTATTAACTGATTCTATCTGTCTACTCCTCCCCGCATCATTGCCTGCCACATTACCTGCACCCCAGAGTCCTTTATCAAGCCTCCTACCTCCCTGAACTCTCTCCCTTTATTGTCTTTGGGCTTTGAGTTGCTGTCTCCTCTGTACATACATGGAATATCAATAGTGGATGATAATCTGAGGACCTTACTAACCCAGGAAGTTTCCTGGTGATGTCCTTCACCTGGACTCCAGGAAGACAACAGACCTCTCTCTGAGGAGGGTCAGCCTGGCATATTGGGCCCTCTGCCCAGCTCAGAAAGGAGTCCCCAACAGCTTCGGGTTTTATTTAGTGGGTATGGTATTGATCCAAAGTGTGTGCTTTTTTGACTGAGGAGGCACCTGTATGACAGGGTGCTCCTTACCTACTTCTTCTCCAGACAGGTCATCCTCAATCAGAGCCTCATATCTCTTACTAAGAGATACTTTATAGGATGAGATGGGTAAGGTGGGAGGTCATCTGCTGCCCTGACCACAAACCTGCTTCCATTCACTCTTTTCTATTACACTTTTGCCTGCCCTTTCAGGGGCTCCTAGACCCTTGCTGCTTTTCCCCCTATTGCTGCTTCCCTTCCTATTGTTCCTCAGCCTTTCAACTTCCTCTTTCATTTCTGCCACCATGCTGAGCAGATCGTACACCTGCTCACATCTTATACAGCAGGTAAATGTTCTTGACTCTGGACTGTTCAAGGCTCTAAATACAAACTGCAGTTTGTCCTTTCAAAATGCTTTAACAACATTTTCGAAGGAAAAAAATCCATTTAACACATATTTTAAAATGCATGTTTACCTGCAGTTAGTGCTGTTAGATGTCAACTTCCTCTATGCTGCTATCACATTGAGATGAGGATCTGAGCCAATGCGCTCACAAGTTGATACCACTTGGAGATGAACTAAGACTTCAGATGGGTGGACAGTGAGCATTGGGAGCGCACAAGGGACTGACAACTATTTGCATATCTTCAATTAGTTTTAGGAGCATAAAGACACTCCAGCTACTCTTGCACTCTATCTCTGAAAATGGCAGTAGGTGGTACCATTGTGGACAGATCAAACGTGCCATACTCCTCCCAGCATTCACAGTCATGTGATTAGGAAAGTTAAAAGGGTACATTTTTATTTATTACTTTAAGCATTAGACCATGAATTTGTCTAATTCCTTTTGAAGCTGTTGATGCCACATCTCACAAAACCTCCTGTTGCAGCAAGCTCCAGAAATTCCTGATCAACTGTATAAATAATTTTTTATGTGTTCAACATCCAACTAGCTTTAATCTGTGCTTCCTCAGTCTACTACTGAAGGAATTGCTATAGCAATCATCTTATCAATTCCTTTCATGATGTTGTAAATCTCAGCAATATCTGCTTCTGAAACTGAACATCCCAGCCTTCTTAGTTGTTCCTTGTACAATTAGTTCTCCATTTCTTTGACCATTTTTCTTGCTGTCCTATGTAACTGTTCTACCATCACGAGTCCAAACCATGGTTCAGAAACCAAAAGTACAGGTAATACTTAGGATATCATTACACCAAGGCTGCTTCTGAATACTATATCTGGTGATGCCCAACAACTTTGGAGGCGTTTTTCTACCACTGCACATTGACTCCATGATTTCAGAGAACTGCCATTGATGATCCCATAATATTTTTCCTGAATTGCCACTGCCAGTTCAAAGCTCAGCAGCATGCAGGTATTATTTTGATTACTTTTCCCTACTTACTTTACCTTAGAGCAATCATTGTGGTTTAATGTCAGCCAAAAACTAAGCACCACACAGCTGCTCACTCACTCCCCCTGCAGTGAGGTGGGCAAAGAGAACTGGAAGGGTAAAAGGGAGAAAACTCATGGGTTGAGAGAAGAGTTTAATAATGGAAATAGAATAATAATAGTTGCAGTAGTAATAATAATAATAGCAATTTTAAAATTGTAATGGAAGGGAAAATAACAGAGATATAAATAAAGCCCAAGAAAGACAAGTGATGAAAATGGAAAAAATTCCTCATGATCAATTGCCCAATGCTCAGTCAGTCCCCAAGCCCTAGCCCCAAGTCAACCTTCCCCCTGCTTTTATTGTTAAGTGTGGTGTCATATGATATGGAATATCCCTTTGGTAAGTGTCGTGATTCTGACCTAATCAAACGTTTGGTGCACCTCCCAGCCTACTTGCTGGTAGTGTGGTGTGAAGAGCAGAAAAGGCCTTGACTCTGTGTAAGAGCTGCTCAGGAGTAACTAAAGCATCCCTTTATTATCAACACTGCTTCCAGCACAAATCTAAAACATAGTTCTGTACTATCTGCTATGAAGAAAATTAACTCTACCCCAGCCAAAACCAGCACAGTGATCTAGAGTGAAGTTTATCTGCTAACCTTTTACTCCTTCTCTCACTTTTCTGAGGTCCTTCTGGACTTACTCACTACCAGCACAAAACTTTCTATTGAGAAGAGATTGGTACCACCTGAAAGTTTGGAGATTTTGCTGTGCATACCTTTCTGCTAACAGCAAAGAATGTGCTTGTGGTAACACATCCTTTCTTTTCCCTAACATCAGAACATACTAATGTGTTTCTTTCCCAGATCTGCTTTTGGGCTACATGTTACTGTGGGACAGCATCTAAGGAGACACACACACTGTGTAGATACTGTGGTTGCTCTCCTCCTTCATCAGCCCACAGAGCAGATGCAATTGCATCTGGCACGTGGAATTGAGGGGTCAGAGAGGTGGACCATCGCTGATTCAGAAGTTACTTATGCAACAGCAGGAAAAAAATGATCATGTTCCCAAAGGAGGATGAGGGAATAATGAGGACACCAGACACCGCTTAGGTCTTAGTCTCCATTCCTGGATCATTTCGTTTTTCAATAATGGACAGTTGTTAATGTTTTTTCTCACTCTGAGAAACAAAAAAAGTGACATCATATGCATACCATAGAACAAAATATAAACTCTTTGGCACCTTGCTTCAAGGTGGTTTGACTTCATTCATTTGCTGTAGAGCTTTCTTTTCCCATTGTGTTATTTTAATAGGTCCGGTTGACCAACTATTTAGAACGAGATACTCTATCAGGAAAGGAGAATGTGCCTTAGAACATGACCTTATTTGTAAGGTTTTGCTAGAGGGAGAGGAGAAAATATATTCCTTTGCTCTTTGTTCATCTTTCTGTGAAACTCTGGATATCAGCTTCCTTTTAATCCTGAGTACAGAACATGTAAATTTATTTCTCAGTAAATCAGTGATGGGCTGCCAGGTTTGTTGGCAGCATGAAAGAGGACCAATGGTGTGGGACAAGAAGAATGGAAGAAAAGGGAGGCTTTCCTGAGTGCAAACAAAACCTATTTTAAATTAATTATGTGAAGAGTTGGAAAGGTTCAAAGAAAGCTAAAACCAAAAGCAAGAAGACATTTATTGTATTGATACAACTTGAAGAGAGTTGCCCTGGTGCTGGTCTGCATGTAAGTTATATGTCTTCTGCTTCCCCAACTTGTCTCTTCCAAACAACACTAGTTGTGCTCTGCAATGACTGGAGTCTGACTCACCTTACTGCGGATTTCAGGATAAGCCTGTTCTGCCATTCTCATTCCTTAGTGCACAGAAAACCCAGGTACAATGCAGGTAATTTTTAATGTTAAGTGACAAAGATCAGAGCAGCAGGAAGAAAGGAAGCAGTATTGAGTTTGTCATGCACTTATGAGAGGTCAGAATTAGAATAAAAGTCAAAGCATTTACCACCGGGCAAGAGTATGCTCATGACAATTACAAGAGGTCCTAGAAAGAAGCTGTTACTTTATTTTTAGCTATTCATCTGTCAAAATGTAATGAGATACCGTTAAATGGGAACTCTTACAAACAGCAAAAACTGGGCATTTTGTCTATAAGGTCATTAGATCTGCAAACTTGTACTGTATGTACTTATTTATATGGTGGATAATTTTCCCTTTTCCCTAATTCTGTGCTACTGCAAATGCATGAAGTTAAACCTGGATCTGATATTGCAAACCATGATTTCAGACTGAACAGCTGATATTGTATTTCCAAAACTGCATGTCGATCAGTGTGCTATTTGAGGTATATTAAAAAAAAAAAAAAGCAAATGGAATTAACTGTAATTGAACACAAAGTAAATTAACTGTCATTATGCACAATAGCAAAGAATTAAGATTTCATCACAAAAAGCAAAGGACTATGGTCCTTCCCACTTAGCTCTACACTCTTAACTGATACACCTACATCATAAGTCTGATCGCTTTAGGTTCCCTCCATAGACCAAGATACTTTGAAGGGTCAGTTTAGGTGTGAGGTGGGCTGAGTCACTCTCTAGAAGTGACTAAGCTCCTAATTTAGGCCTAATGAATCTGGGATTTTGCAAAGAAGAGTACTTATGAGAGAAAAAAAAAAATTAACTGCTTTGAGTTCCTAAGTAGATCATGAAAATCATAACGATAACACACATTGTGCTGTCAAAGAAAAATGAGACATTAATCGAGTTAAGTGATAGACTGAAAAATACCTCTTTTTTAAAAAAAAAAAAAAAAAGTGAAAAATTGGAGTTTCAGAGTCTAAGAAGCTGAAAAAGAGATTTAGGGGCATGATGATACTAAAGGCAGCATAAAAAGTTATACATTATTAAGAAGTACACCTTAGAAGAAAATAAGGTGGACCATTTTGAACTGAAAAATATTTGTATGAGTAAAGGGAATCTTTAAAGGTGAGAAATGTAACTCACACCCTGCACAGTCTCAGGTGGAAATCAGATGCTCCTGGAAGGCAGGCCACAGCCCTCAATCTCGAGTCAGAGATCTGCTTCATTCATTGTCTGGTTGAATAAGGACGTAACTGCAGGATGTGGATTTCTATAGGCTAGCACAAAAGGGACAGCAAGAAAGCACGTCAGCCTACCCCAGAGCTACAGGCACAGGGTACCACTGTAATTATTAACTTCAATATTTTTTATCTTCAATGATTTTTTCTGGTTGCAGTGCTTGTCACTTGGCAATTTTATCAGCCAACGAATAGAAACAGAGCCCGAAGCTTCAATCCTTTTAACGTTCTCTTCTTTCAGGGTTTGTTTTTATTATCCACTAGATGACCATAAAACAAGTGACAATACTCAGACAATCATACTGGCAGTTTTGTGGCTTTTTAGAATGAAAAAGAGAATATCCTGTTCTCTGCCTCTCTGACTCCCTGTGTGTGACCAGGCAGGTCCTGTTCATGCTGTAGGTTCCACCCTTGTCCATTTGCCTCACTGAATCTGAAAGCTCCTCGCCTTATCCAAGGTAGCATAGTCAATGCCTGTATTTCCCACAGCCTTTGATGAATGTTTGATAGGAACATCTCTAACCCAAATCCTCTGGGAGGTAGATCACGCTGTCAGCTCACAATGTAAAAGCCAATGAGGCAAGCTCTACAAAAAGTACTGTCCTTGCATATAAACTTCTGTGTGCTCCTTGGCATGTTTTTTTTTTTGACTGATTTTTCTGCCTTTTCAACAGATTTTCTCTTTTAATTGTACTCCATTGAGTTTCAGCTCACCCTCTGACCCTGTGATTTGCTTTACTGTTTCACTTGACACTTGGGTGATATGCAGCTTGTTGTTCCTGTCCTGTTCATTTCCATACTCTATGAGCAATCATAACATCTTTTTGAAAACCCTGAGCAGCTGCTCAGAAGTTCATTTGGGATCTTTTTGAAATTTTTCCTTTTTCTGAGTGCTTTTTGCTATCTGTCCCAGTTCTTTTTATTACACAGAAATCTGATTTGGCAAATTTTGCTCAGATGTTTAGGAAGGTGAGCTGAAAGTAAATGGAGGTAAATGGCTGCCACCATTAAAACTGTTAGTAGAAAAACCTGGAACTCTGGGCCTTTCTGAAAGAGAGACACAGAATTGTTACCAACAAACCAGTAGCAGAACCTTAACTCAGTAGGCAACCCTGCCACAGAAAGGATCAGAAATCCTCATTGTAAATGTAAGATCATTCTCTGTTCCTTTCTGCACTATTCCCATGTGGATTCTACTCCAAAACTAAAGGAGAGTCAAGAAGATACCACATCTATTCCTTAGGACTTCAGCTTGCCCTGTGATTACCCAGATTATGCAAATAATAGATTGCTAATTAAAAATGCAAAATTTCCACCTTGGGGTACAACTCTCTCCACGCAAACTTCCATTACGCTGAAGCATTTGTATTGACCAGGAAATTTACAATTACCTGGAACTGCAGGAAGCATCATAAGTCTCTCAAAGTGAGAGTGAGAATCAGATGAAATTCCGGATGCATATAGAAATGATCAGCTTCTTTACCTGGGAGACAATAACAATAACAAAACCTGTCTTCCAATAACAAAACCTGTCTTCCAATAACAACTGCTAATGGTTCTATAATTTAAACATTCTTCAACGTCCTTTGAGTTCCACTACAATTTTTTCAAGAATCACAACTCACAATATGAGAAAAAATGGATGAAATTGGTACTTTTTTTGATGTCTGGTGTAAGTGAAACTCAGCTCCTTAAGCATGGACCAGTAACTCTAAAAACTCACAGTGTAGAAATACAAAGAATTAGGGAACATGAAAGGACAGAACCAATTCTGTAGTCTGAAATACACAGAGCTTAATTCTGTAAACTCATATTTTCCTAAACTGTAGATTCTGCCTCAACTTTCAATTTCTCTTCCATATGTCAGGGTGCTGTCTGGTAGCAGAAATATTGAGCTGTGAGCCAAGGGAAGACAACTATTTATTTGGATGCCTGTGAAAGCTACGTACTGTCACCTCAACCAGTTTTTGCAACTCAGCCCTTGAGGGCTGCTCTCTCACCCTACAGATGGGCAGACAGACCAAGAAACACCTCTGTTACTATAGAGATACTGAAATGTCACTGTTTGAGAGTAGGACATGAGGGAATGCTGACTCTGTTTGTCTCCATAGCAACATCCCCATCTTCACCTCCAAGGGTTCTCCCTTGAGGAGCACAGTTGAAGGAGCTCAACAGTAAGTTCTGAATTCTGCCAGGCTATCAGAGATGAGCTAATTAAGCATCTATGAAGAACAATGCAAAGAGAGTTGACAGGTGATGCTGAGGAGGAGATCTTCATTCACCAAAGAATGGGATGGGAGTACTCTCCACTGGGTTACAAACTGGCTGGAGGGCTGGGCTCAGAGACTGGTGGTGAAAGGAGTTAAATCCAGTTGGAAACCAGTCATGAGTTGTGTCCCCCAGGGCTTGATGCTGGGGCTGGTTATTTTTAACATCTTTATCAATGATCTGGACAAGAGGATAGTGTGCATCCTCAGTAAGTTTGCAGATGACACCAAGTTGGGTGGGAATGTCGACCTGCTTAAGGGTAGAAAGGCTTTGCAGAGGGATCTGCACAGGCTGGATCAATGGGCTGAGGCCAATGGACTGAGGTTCAATAAGGCCAAGTGCTGGTTCCTGCACTTGGCTCACAAGAACCCCATGCAGTGCTACAGGCTGGAGGAAAAGTGGCTGGAAAGCTGCCTGGAAGAAAAGGACCTGGAAGTGTTGGTTGGCTGTTGGCCAAACATCAGCCAACAGTGTGTCCAGGTGGCCAAAAAGGCCAACAGCATCTTGGCCTGTATCAGAAAGGGTGTGGCAAGTAGGACTTGGGAGGTGATTTTCCCCCTCTACTCGGCACTGGTGAGGCTCCATCTCAAGTACTAGTCCCGGTTTTGGGACCCTTACCACAAAAAAGCCATTGAGGTGCTGGAGTGGGACCAGAGAAGGACAACAAAGCTAGTGAGAGGTCTGGAGAGTAGGTCTTATGAGGAGAAAAGGAGGCTGAGGGGAGACCTTATTGCTCTCTACAACTGCCTGAAAGGAGATTGTAGATAGGTAGGTGTTGATCTCTTTTCCCAAGTAACAAGTGATAGGACAAGAAGAAATGGCCTCAAGTTGTGCCAGAGGAAGCTCAGATTGGATATCAGGAAAAATTTTTACACTGAAAGGGTTATTAAGCCTTGGAATGGGCTGCCTAGGGAAGTGATTCAGGCACCATTACTGGAGGTATTCAAAAGACGTGTTGACATAGTTCTTAGTGACATGGTTTAGTGATGGTGTGTGGGTTGCGGGGGATTTATGGTTTTGGGGTTTTTTTTGTTTGTTTTGTTTGGTTGGTTTTTTTTTTTGTTTTTTTTTTTTTAAATCAGAGTCAGGTTGATAGTTGGACTACATGATCTTAAAAGTCCCTTCCAACCTAGACAATCCTATGATTGTATGACATGGTTTTAAAACAGAATTCTTCATAGAATCATAGAATGGTTAGAGTTGGAAGGGACCTCAAAGATCATTGAGTTCTAATTCCCCTGCCATGGGTAGGGACACCTCCCACTAGAGCAGGTTACTCAAAGTCCCATCCAGGCCTTGAACACTTCCAGGGATTCTTGTTAAGACACCATTAGCGTGGATCCTAGTGAAAACTTTATGATACAGTGTGGCTATTGAATATGCTTATTTATTCTGATGAAGTTTGTCAGAAAAAAACTTCTTCCAATATAATCATTGCCAGTGGCAGATTCATGCTGACGACGCTGGCCACATGCAGTTTCAACTTCCTCAGTTTCTAATACATGTGACCAGAGGTTGACAAGTTAATTTGCACTAATTTAATTAATATGTAAAATTTATAGTAAAATAAGATCTAGGACTTACTAGTCATATGCTCTTACAGAAAGATTTATTTTTTAATTAAGAGTGTGTGTGTGGACCAGAGGGAAATCTTTAAGTATGGTTTGGAATGGCTGTTTTTTTGACCTTTCGGAATAATTCCTCAACAATCCTATAGCAGAAATGGTGTGGGTTTTAGAAACATATTTATTTATGTTAGTCAGTGATGCAGTCTGATCTGATGAATTTGCTTGCTCTGCAGAGGATGTTCCTTTCCTAGGGTTCCTCATGTCTAGCAGAAAGAGCTTTAAATGTGCTTGCTCCAACATGATGGGTTTTTTCAAATGCAGATCTGCAACGAGTGGGAAGGCTCACCTGTTGTTTTTTTCTCACTGGAGACTCATTCTACTAAATTCTGAATGGCTTGCCCTGGTGGTATACTTAACCATCCGTGTCCTTATGGTACAGTCCATGTTGAGTCTTCTCTTTTTTCAATACCCATTCTGTGGGGGTTGTCTATGGGGATGTGCCATGAATGAAAAAACTCTAGAAAATAATATTTCTCTTACACAAGGAACACAGCTACCACTACATCATATATTCTGATAGTGTTGCAACAGTCTCAGCACCGTACTGCAGTGGTGGTGGTTAAGTGACCTAATGGGAGCTCCTCTGGTGGATTAGGGCAACCAAGAATGGGCTCCTGAACAGCAAAAGTTATATCAGGAACAGCCACAGACAGTGGCAGTCACTGCTGTCTGGGAGGCCCTGACATGAAGGTGCAGAATAACTGGTGCGACCAGGAGTGGTATGTTAGGGGGGTTCAGATCTTCCCTAGCACTTATGGGCTCATTTCTGCCCTGTTCTCGTTGGTGTTATCTAAATTTTGGTCTGTCTTTGCCCCTTTTACTTGTTCTCCCTGGAAATATCCTCCTCACCAGCCCTCCCTTCTCTTTCCCTAGGTGAATTCACTCACGAGACCCCTTTGCATTCCCCATCTCTGCCTCCTCCTCTAAAAAGTCCCAAACAGTTGAGTTATTGTAGTATTCCTTGCCTCTGCTTGTTGATGGCTCTTCTCCCATTTCCCATCTGAACAATTTTAAATGAAAAACCTCTGGGGCAGCAACCGTCTTAGATCTGAGTTCATAAAACACTCTGGGGATCTATTCTTGGATAACATTAAACACAAAGACGGTAAATTTGACTGCTAATAATATAAGCAAAGGAACATGTTTGCTTTACTGCTGGAAGGCAAATCATAGTCAGTTCACCCTTTTCCTCCTGGTATTGCTGCCACAATCACATTTTCTCTTGCAAAACACAGAAGTAAAACAAAAACCAAAGTTATATCTTGAGTCTGGACTCCTTTTTATGTCAGGAAAGCTACATCCTTTGGGGGAAGGTTGTGTCAGGGAACATTGGCCCAGCAAAGAGTAATAATAGAGTAATAGAATAATGATGTTAATGTACTAAGCAGATTTGTGAAGGAATTAAACAGTAAGTGCTGATTTTTGCTCAGATATGTGTGTCTCTCTTGCTCTTGCAAATTAGACAGAGCTGAGCTTTAGCATCTGAGGGCAGATTTGGAAACTCAATTATGCAGAAATCAAACTATTATGCAGCTCTTTTCACCAGTTTCATACTGTGTTTCTTGTTACTAAGATGGGATAACTTGACAATGCAACAGAGAAATTAGTACTGTTTTAGAGTATTATTGAGCGTAATGTTCTGGAAATGTAGAAAAGTTATAATTCCCTAAATAATACCAAATAGATCTGCTAACTTCTAAATACATTTATTGTGAACTAAAAGGCTAAGAATAAAAATCTTCTGATTATGGTCTTAATTTGATGTATTTGGAAGCCAAGAGAAGTGCTTCAGTAGTCCATCATGTTCCTTATGGATTAGTATATGTAGAGAATGCCTAGAAACTTCTAAATATACTGTAAGCTATTTACTGTCACATCATGAGATACTGATCATAAAGGACAGGGTTAAGAAAAATGCAATAAGCAAAAGAAAGTAAACTAAAAGCTTGCTTTAAACACTTTTTTTTTTCCTTCACCATTATTGGAAAAAAAACACCAAACCCAAAACCAGCTTACCTATTTCAAATTAAATAAATGAGATCTTTTTTGTCATGTCATAGAACTGCAACTCTTAGAACCACATCCCAGCTCCTTGAATAGCATTGCTGTAAGGCCAGTTTTGGAAGAATAAGATTAATTCTTCTATATTGCACAGATATTCAGCAAACTGTGGGTCTCAGCAAACTGTGGGTTTGAATTTTTAAATTCTGGGTGCTTTGAAGTAAGTCCTTTCATTGAATATTATTTTTCCTATTTTTTTTCCCCTTTTTCCTCTTTCTATACTTCATCAGTGCATTTTCCTGTATTTTAGTAGTCTATCCAGACAATGATAATTGTCATTGAAAACAAGTCAGAGGAAAACATTCTATGCCACAAAACAGGCACTTTTTTATATGCATCTGTTGAATGCTAGCACTTCTACTTTGTGTGGTGAGTTGAGAGCTAGATTACATTTCTTTCAGTTTAAAAATGAAAAAAAAAAAAAAAGGTAGTTTTGTTGCTTTCACTGTTGTGAAATATTGTAGGAGGGAAATTAACCTCCCACCACACCTCCATTTCTTATTTTCTTAAATTTTCCAGGCCTGATTCACCTGTGTATGACTTCAATTTTAAGCGCTGTTACAATGGGTATTCACAGGAAGAAGTACAGCTGGAGTAGTACCATGGAGAATCAGACCTATTATCTTGGCAAGTGACTAATCTCGCGCTCCATAGCACAAGCTTTAAAACAGCATCGTACTTTTTTTTTTTTTCAGGAAGTAACTTTCTGCCTCAACAGAAGTGCTATCTACCTGCACCTATGTACTGTCTGTGTTTTCTGAGATAGCTCTATTGAGATTTATTTAAATAAAACAGGTCTCACAACTGGATAAATATCAGAGGTAATAAGTTTAACCCTAGCAGAAGTTGGCCATTTTACAGAGAAAGCAGGGGTGGAATGGAGATTGGGAATCAGCAGCACTCTGACTAGAACCACAAATGGACTGCCCAAAATAGTGTGAAGAAGAGCGATTTGCGATTTTTCCAGATGGAATGAGTCAATGGGAACCCTGTAAAATTCAGTGGAGAGAGATGCAAAGTCCTGCCCCTGGGAAGGAGCATACAGAGTGGTGAGGAGCAGCTCTGCCACGGAGAGGAGTCCTGGTGAGAAGCAAGCTGAGCATGAGCCAGCCCTGACAGCAAAGGTGCCAACAGCACCTGGTCTGCACAAACAGGATTAGAGCCAGCAGATCGAAAGGAGTGATCATCCCCCTCTACTCAGCACTTGTTAGGCCACATGGCACGCAACGTTGGTCCCCCAGAAGACATCCATAAACTGCAGTGAATTCAGCAAAGGATTACCAAGATGAGAATGGGGCTTACCTGGTCTGTAAGAAGAAGCTGAAAAACCTGGCCTTGTTTAGTCCCCAGAGGAGACAGCTTTGTGATACCTAACAGCAGCTTTCCCTTACTTACAAGGAAGAGAAGACCAAGGCAAGCTCTTCACAGTGCTGCATGGTGGGAAGATGAGAGACAATGGGATTAAGACAAAATAAGAGAGTTTCAAACTGGAAATAAGGGGGAAAAAAAAACTTTTTCCCTGCGGAGACAGTGAAGCAGTAGGATAGACTGCAAAGGAGGTCAGGCAGTCTACATCTTTGGAGATTTTCACGCCCCAGATGAACAAAGCCCTCAGCAGCCTGGGTTGGCCTCAGAGCTGATCCAACTTTGATCAGGATGTTGGTCTAGGAACCTCCTGAGGTTCCTCCTAAGATAAATGATGTATCCTTTGATCCCACTGGAGTGACAATGGTCAAGAATAAAGAGGTGATGTGACAATAACTTCTATAGGTGTTAAGATACTATTTCTGGTATGAGAGAATCCTGTTTGAATACAGAATCCTTTTTTTTATTTTACACACCACCACCACCACCACCACCCCTAATATTAAGCTGTTCCGAGATTGTGACTAGAACAATATTGAGGACCTGTGGCTGAAATATTCAACAACACTGAAATATTTGAGTAACATCAGCACTTGATAGAACTAAAGTATGGGTCAGTATCCTATTTCTAATTCATCATCCTATTATGTTATCATATTTTTATAGTGTTTCAGGAAAGAATCTGAAAGCTGCCAAATTCTGTTGCTTAAGAAAATCTGTTTCTTGTTTATAAGTATATGCATTAGTGTGTGAATTTCCTCTATTCAGATGGGTTTTTCACTTGCTTGCACACTTTGTAAGTGTGAAAACAAAAACCACCATTCCAAGTGTACTGATGAAGGTGCTCCAAATTATATTGGTAAGAGACATATGCTTTCCTCACTGCAGAACAAGAAACCTGACCTGTAGGACAAGAATCAACGTCATTACTGGCTTTCTTTTTATCTTTATATGACTGAATAGTTTTAGTTTCTAACAGAGTAGGTAGCTGTAAAACCAGCTAGATTCCTTCTTACATTTATATAAAAAAATAATTTTAGTTTCTTATAAACAGCTGTAAAAATACTAATAGGTCTTCAGATTGATTTTTTTAAATTTTTTTCTACTCTTTCCCAAACGATAGTCCTTGTCTCATCTCATTGTAGGTTAAACAGAAGCTCAGAAGAGGGGGAGAACACACTCCTACATTCACTGTGGAAGTTTGGGTGCTGTCCTTCCCATGCTGTCTGCATCAGTGCCCAGCTTTGTGCAGACTGTATGGTCATGGAGATCAGGGGGCAACTGATGTTGCTGCGAGCACCTTTTAGAAAGAGCTAGCTTTGCTCCTCAGGAACTCCCTGCTGGAAGGAGAGAAAATACTGGGTTGTCAGTCATTATAATTCCTATTGATTACTATCTGTTTCCTGGACGGGTGGCGGAGGAGAACAGTGGTTTTTTTAGGGAAACTGCTACTGCTGCTCCTGATCTTCAGAGATACCCCAAAACAATATTGAAACAGAATCAGAGGTTATCAGCCTTGATATTGCATCCTTAAACCTTTGCTGAACAGCCACTCAAGGGAGTGTCAGGAATTGGTGGCTTAGCAGAGACAGGCTTTAACAAAAGGTCAAACAAAATCATAGCGGGATCTTGAATATATTTCCAAGTGGTCACTTAAGACAAGAGCTTTCTTGGACAATGGGAAATTAAAGAACATTTAGAAACAGAGAGTCCTTGATGAGGATTTGTTCTATTTAGCTGTGGGGATTGAACAGACAAGCGTTTAGCTTGACCTGAAAGATATGTTAGGAATCATTGAACATCCCAAGTTAAACAGCAATCTATGTGCCTTTTAATATATGAAGTATAAATGCACGATAAAAAGGAAAAAATGGCTACAAAAATTACCAGAGTAGATTTCCTCATAGAATATCAGGCTTTTAGAGAGGTCACAAACATCAAAATTGAGAAGGGCAAGACTACAAGATTGTGTTCCAGAAGCAGCAATTCTGAAAAGACGTTAAGGTTAATGGTAGATAACCTCAATATGTTCTTCCAGTGAGATTTTGGGGAATGGAAGTTTAAAAAAAATGTTTGGAGGAACAAGAAAATGAGATTTTCTTGATTTCCACAGAATAATGGTAGCAGGTCTTGAGCCATTAAAATAATGTTGTAAAATTGCTCAAAGAGAATTTCCAGGCTGAGATGAAGTCTGAAGACTGTACTCTGTACTCTGAGACTGCTGGAGAAGGGAATCTTCAAAAGGAAAATAAGGTAAAGCAAGAAAAGCAAATTAAGATATCACTCTCAACTCAGAGACGCTGCAAAACTGTAATCTAGCAGAATTCAGCATTGTGATCATACATGTGAGGACTGCAGTTTGTAGTTTATAAAGCAAATATTTAGAAACCTCCATGTGAATCTGATTTCAATACAGTAGTCAAATATTAAAGTTAATAGAAATGCAAAGTGCAGTGTTTTTCTCTTCATGCTCAATTAACCAATGGAAAAGCTGCTAACAGGGGTATAAAACTCACCATTAGTTGAATCTTTTGCTCAAGATTGAATTCCTTTCCAAAATAAAGTTCTAGGTATGGTAGGTATTTATAAAGCTGTGTTTGTTGCAGAAATCATCAGTGGAGTTCAATGACCTGTTTTACTTAGGTCAGTTGAATGATCGCTTTTGACTCCCTGATTTTAAATTAAAAATAAAAAAAAAATTAAAAAAAAATTAAAAACATATCTAAAAAGTTATGATTTAGACTCTATATTTTAAAACAAATTATCCTGGTTAGGGCAGAAAAAAAGATCAGATTCTTGTTTTACTCATGCATTTAAATTAATTCAGTTTTCAGAAGTGACTGTCATTGAAGAAATACTTTGTAATATGCTTATTTTCCCTTGAAAATGTTCCCTCTATTTCCTGACATTTCTGTGGAAATAGTGGGATGAAGGGCCTGTGGTTACCCTGCTCAGCAATCCATACTTTCAGGACCACACTGCCAGCTGTGATTGCAGGCAGGATTGGCTCCACACTGCCTAGCATCTGGACCAACATACATTTTATTATGTACCTTTAATCTAAAATTAGTATTTTTAATCTAGCCATTGAAGTGGGAAGGAAGCTACAAGTTCCAATTTATTTCTAGCAATAAAAAACCCCAACTTGGATATTTTTTAAAACAGTAGCAACCTATAAAAATTAAAATTAGAAAGTCAAATGAGGCTAATTTCCCATTCCGTGGAGTTTATCAAAGGCTTATAGATGTAGTCAGTGGCTGAAAGAGAAAAAGCTGATTTGCCATCTTAGCACTTTAAATAAGTACCTTAGCACTTTTTGGGAAGAAGTGGAACAGAACAGAGATTTAACATAACTTCCAGATATTCATTTGGATAATTCTTCCTCCCCTTTCAACCATTAGAGCAGAAATGAGTATACTTTAAAGGGCCATTTTCTGCAGCATTTGTCTGTGAAAAGGATTATTTAGCACTAACAAAAATGGCAGAAGCTGACCTGTAATGTGCGAAAAAATGATGTTAGGTAAGACTCTCAGCTCATTTTCTTTAATGCAATTGTCACTGATTTCAGTGAAATTATTCCCGCCTTGCGGTAATGGTCAGAATCTTTGCCTTTATTCCTGACAGTGGACACATTTTAGCCTTAAGTTTCAAGATAACTCTAAATAAATATCTGCCTCAGCTGATAAGCCTTGGACTTCATCACAGACAGCAAAAGCAGAGTTTTTCAGCTGAAATCCATTGTATGCATTGGATTTTGTGCAGTGGAGTTCACATCTGATGGATGCAAAAGGATGTTTGCTCCAATTGCATTACTATGAAAGGGTTTTAACCTTTTCCTCTAAACGTACTTTAATATAACATTGGTCAATGCAGAGACAGGGAAGGAAATTTCAGGGAATGTCATTAATTGATCCAACAGTAGCTAGATGAACAACAATCATCAATGTGGTATAAGAAGAAAAGGAAAACCGGCAGCAATTTCTTAGTATGTATCACAATATATTGATTGGTTATATCAAAGGAAAATTCAGCAAACCACAACTAGAAATATAAAACATTTTTAGTACTGAGGGTGAACGTACACATTGTGTTCTCCTCCAGCCTCACAGCCTTCAACTGGGACTAGGTACTTCTCCTTAAGAGTCTGGGGCTTGATAAAGATGCTTGTGATTGTGATTCTGTGGCCTGTGTGACAAAGGAGATCAGAGTGGATTATTGTGCTGATTTCAGCTATTCCTAAAATATCTCTGGCTCCTCCACATCTAAATTACCTTCAGCATTATAAAATTAAAAATTATATATTTCAGGGAGCTATGGCAACATAGAGCTCTTTTGCAAACTTATTTAGGAGAGAAACATAGTACTCTTTGCAAGCGCAGGCAAATGTTGGAGGTAGAAGAATATTTTCCATTTTCATCCTTAGGCCTTTTTGGAAAGTTATGTACTGATAAAGTGGTAGAATATGAGTGAAAAATGAAAAGAAAGCTCACAGGATTATACCAGCTGCTTGCGATTCAAAAGATAGAAGAAAATATGATGAAAACTAGAAAACCCAAATTGACAGATTGAAATTAGAACCATGATATTCTTTTTTCCCCCCCAAATATCCACTCATGGCATCAATTAAGGAAGCCCAAATGAAAATTTTATGTATACTGCACAGCCCCTATCAGATGCCATACGGACCCTAGGAACACTAGGATGGATAGTACTCTAGGTTGCTAGACAGAAGCAACAATGTATTTTTCAAAACAAATATGAATATTTGCTAGGTCTATTGCAGGAAAGCATGTGAGCAAGCCTTTTTGCAGAAGGATGCACTCAAATGTGGCTATGACAGGAATGGAGGGTCGGACTAGGTCGGCTGCCTCTAGATTGCAGGAAGGGAGTGCTCTGGGACACTTCTGTCTCTTAGCTGGGCCCTCATTCAGCCCTCTCCCCTGGGGCTATCCCAATTTCTGTCCCAGGAAAATCATTGCTGGCTGGGTCGGTATTGTGGGCAAGTCTCCTTTCCGTGCTGGGATCTCTCAGAACACTGTGATAAGAAACACAGCTACCAAAGTTTATTAAACAACAAGCTAGTAAGTTCAACAGGAGATGTGCACCCTAAGAACCTTAAAAGAATTGTTTGTTGGGTTTTTTTTGTTTTTTTTTTTAAATTTGTGAACAAAATAGATGCCTGCAGGTGTGGGGAATGTGGGGAGCACGAGTGACCGAATAACTTACCCCCACAGGTTGTATCACTGCTCAGGCTTTCATCCCCTACATTCCTGGACAGTCCAACTCATTTCTGAAGCCAGAAGCAAGGACTGTTTTTAATTCTGTTTCTTCCAGATTCTGCTAAGAATTCCTCTGACACTTACTCTGCTGACATGGAACAGCTTGCATAACCACAGCATGGCTACTCTTTCCTGGGAAATGCCAATACTGACCTATGCCACTGACTGACAATTTTCTGCACTCCAACAGCTTTGATTTTTGTTGCAGTATCATGTTTCAAGTAACTGAGCATCACTATAAATGAGGCACATGCAGACAATAAAGAAAGGGCAGAAACATCCATTACCAGTATGGGAATATTTCTTTACAAAGACCCTTCTCCTTTGACTTTTCAGTTCATGGAATTATAATTCCTAATTCTGCTGAGTGGTGAAGTGATGGACCCCAGAGACTGCTTTCTTGGACCATTATTATTGCTCTTTCTCACTAATTCTTCAATGTTCTGTGAGTAATGAATGACCTGTCTCTCTTTTATTCTCAAGAGAAAGCCAACTTATCACCTTTACTTTTACCAATCACCTTTCCTTTCATGCGGTCAGACTGATTAACACTGCTAATTAAATTCAGAGCAGTTGTTCTTAGCCTACATTTAGCTTTGAACTTTCCAACTCATTTTGGATGCAAAAAAGAATTTATGCTCAAAAACCTGTGATATTTTTTCCCAGCTACACTAGTGTCCTGGTTTGAGGTAAAACGAACCAATTTTCTGTTTTACAGTTTTACTTTCTTAGCTGGGCCTCTTCTAACTAGCTAAACTCTGAAATTAACAGCACACTGTTCAGTGCTGTTTCGTCTTGCAGTGATAAGACCTGATTTTATACCAAGGGATGGTATGCAGAGAGGCCCTTGCTTATACCTATTGCTATAACAACCAAAGTCAGATAATTTTTGTCATTTGCCCCATTGGAGGGTTGGAAACGGAAAAGCGTAAAGGGATCCCACCTGCAAGGAGGGACAGACAGGACAGGTGACCCAGAACTGACCAACAGGGGTATTCCATCCCATCCACATCATGCCCCGTATAAAAGCTGAGGGATCAAAAGGTCAGCTCTCCTTCTTCGATGGCTGACATCCAAGGAGGACCCTNCCAAAGAGGGGAGGGGGGGACATCTGTCAATCAGGTTTTGATAAATTTGGCTGAAACCGCAACAACTAGTTGATCTAATGAAGGACATGATTTCTCTCTATAAAATTTGTGTTTTAAATCAGATCTTCAGTAAATTCAATTAATTAAGGTTATCCTATAACTGGAGTCCCAAATTTTCACAGGGAACGTTACATCATTGGACCTCAAACTCGAAACCTGAACACTGCTTTATTTGTAGATAAGTGATTTTTATTTTCTGTGCTGAAATAAAATCAATTATTACAGTGACAACTACTAAGAATATGTTTATAACTACTGCTTATGGGTAGGTAACTCCTAGGTTTCTGACATACTAATGGGTGCCCTCAAAAAGATCTGGAGTTGCCAACATATTTTATGCTGCTGTCAATTCTACTGCAATTCGTACTACTGCTAAAACATGTTTTTGTGAACTGCAGAAAACTGACAGAAGGATATATGTGTTTGTTTTTTGTACAAAATAATTTTGTGGTCTAAAGTGTCTTTGTAGAACACAGACAGATTAGATCTTAGGCTTATAAATCATATACTTGAAAAAATTTCTGCATATTTTTCTATGAGTACATAACATCTTACAGCTTCAATAGAAAGTAACTGAAATCACCAGGAACATTTATGTCATAAGGACTGCTTGTGGGAGTAGATATATAGCAATTTAGAGACAGTAGATATGCAATAATTTGTCTATAGATCTGTGACTTTTTTTTTTCCATTTGAAAAGAAGTGTTCAAAGTTCAAGCACAGACCTTCTGTTTTTCTGGTGGCATTTGTTCTGTACTGACCAGCAATCACACTCCATCACTCCCACTTATTAGTATGGTAGAGAATGGCAACTAAGACAAAGTCATTCTTAAAACTACCAGTCATTCTTAAAACAACTATGGCACTTCAAAATGAAAGAGCTTTTCTTTTAAAGTGGGACTACGAATGCAACAAATAAAGTTTATGGTTCTTAGACTTCAGGCAAGGTTTCTGAAAACTGCTGACATTAATATAGGAGTATATGTGGAGTAGCAATGTGACATTGAGGGCAAGGAACACAGTTTCAGCTTCCAACTCTATGCCTAATTATATGTTTTGAATTGAAAAAAAATATGTTGAAGCAAGCAAGATTTGCAGGACTTAATGGTCTTTTGAATGAATTGACTGCTACTGACTACAAATATTTATGTAATCTATATAGTATAGTATAAGAGCGAGGTATCAACTCTATGCAACAAATCATTATGATAGCCTCCAAGCTCCATGTAGATTCATCTGAACTGTATGTTTTTCAGCCTAAATTTCTACACCAACCTGCATTTTAAGAACATTCTTTCCAGCTGTTGTTAAACCTGCAAGCTCTTCTGGCCTTTGGAGCTTTCAGACCTCTGCTTTCTGACTGCATTCAGATGTGAGCTGGAGTGTCTTGGGTGTTCTTTGTGGGTTACATAAAATACACAAGGTAATGTCTTGAGGAGCCCTTGATGAAAAGCATGATTGTAACATTATTACCCGCTTGGGTACTCTGAAGTGCAAAGAAAACCCAAAGCTCCCTATATTGTCAGTGTAACCTTATCACGATCACACAGACTATAATAAACAGTGAAGTCATAATTTTCCCTAACACAAATGTACACATTTATTTTTAATTTTTAAAATGTCCTTGGAGTAATTTTAACATTTCATTTGGTGTATGATATAGATGAATCATTTTATTGTGTGATTAATTGCTGTTTCTTTGAATATTACCACGTGCTTCCCATTAAACAGATTTCTAACAGGCACAGTAGCTTTTTCTAGGGCAGAGGTCTAAGACTGACATTAGCTGGGTTCCTGCCATCATGACCCTTTCTAAATCAAGAGTATGTAGCAGCTAGAAGCACAGAAAATTAGCAATCTCAGTCTTATATCTTCTGTGAACAACATCTGCCATATTACAAGGAGCACAACCTCACTCTGCTGCCCTGACACACTGCGTTCCTTTGTGTCTCCAGTTTGTTTCATGGTGGGTTGAGTCAGTGCCATTCTCTGGATCACATTATGATGTTTATTAGCAAGGAAACAAATTATTTGTGTTCAACCACTTCTCAGCTCCAGCTTACTTCTCCATTTAAATTGCACTCACTGATGACAATGAGATTTAAAGTAAAACGATCATGTTCTTCCACCCTGGAGCATTTGTCTTTAGCCTAAATAATTCATTGAAACACTGATTCTATTTCACAGTTGCTGCCATCAGTCTCTTTTACTTTTTAAATAACAAACAATATTTTTGAGAAATGGCTTACATAATGGAAAGTCACTCCTATTCTTTTTCATCCAGGCAGTATGAATTATGTATAAATAAATGGAGAATGCATAAATTTTAAAAAGTGTCAGGATTTTCTACAGAAGACTTTCTCAACAGAAGACAAGCACCTCTGCCCCTCCAGCTGCATCTGTGAGGGAGCAGATCTCCCTCCCTTTGCTTTTTTTTTTTTTTTTCTCTCCTGGCATAGGACAGGCCAAACTTGGAATGTCCACGAGGAACACAAAGCAACTGCTGCTCTCACCCGGAAACAAGTAAGGGGTGATGGTGGGAAGGCAAGAGCTCTTCTGAAAGGATTTGCCAACAGCTTAGTAGGTTTGTGTGATTAGCGCAAGTGTTCTGCATGGCAGAAATGCACATGTAAGAGAAGGCATAAGATTAGCTAATGGTGCAATGAGCATAATTAATGGAATTTGAAATGTTTGCCAACTAGATAACAATGATGGTTTGGCATTGCATGTGCTTGAAGGTAGATTATATCTTTTAAGATACTTGGGAAAATAGATGTTTGACGACTTGGTGACAGCTGATATTGTAACAGTGGAGTGATGTAACCACAGTGTTAATAAGCGCTCAATGTGTTTTACTCTGGACAAGCCAAAGTGTATTTTGTTAAAAGCTGGCTTGATTTTAGTAACAAAAGGCATTAATATGCATCAGGATATTTCTACCATAAATGCTTCATTTCATAATTTCAAAATGTGGCAGGTCGGTAGGATGAGCACCCAGGTAAAGGATGGTGCTTTTTTGGACTGCCTTTAACTACCAGTCATGGGGAGTGAATGGTTAGGTTGCCTGGTGGGCAGGATTTTCAGAATATGCTGAATTAATTTATTATCTCAGATGGGACAATCAAAACTTGAGACTCAAAATCACGTGCTCCCAGTCAGTGGAATGCTGTGCACACATGTATGGCTCCATCTGCCAAACTGAAGCTGGTAAATCAATTTCCATGAAAGCCGGTGAGTAGTTACCAAGTTGAAGGGAAGCCACATTTCACCTTGATGAATTACGTGCCAGCAGGCTAACGTCTGCAAAATAGTGTTAGTACAGATGCAAATCACAGTTGTCCAGAAACAGCAGCAAATTAAAAAAAAACTTATGCAAATAAACTAGAATGGGCTTGACTGTGTCTGCATGTTTTTCCTGAAGTTATAACACCAAAATATTGAACTTCCAGTTTCCATAGTAATGTGTCAGTGGTGCTCATAAAAGCAAAAAGACCATCATTTTCTCTCAGTAGAACAAATACCCAAAGAAACAAGAACAGATGGAGGAAAACAGCAACATCTTGAAACTACTCTTATTATTTAGGGATGGCAGATCTTCACAAGTTTAGTGGGCTGCTTTGAATAAGCACCTAAACATCTGAAGTCTCATTTGAGTCTTATTCTAACAGATGTTAACTTGTTAGATATTAAGCTCTCAGATGTTAGCACCAACACAGGTTTCCATCTTCCCATTTTTTCTTAACACTATCCCAGCAAAGACTAGTTTGATCCCCAGCTAAGGCTGCACTTCTGCTACAGGTTAAGGGAGATGACTGCTCCCCTCTGCTCAAAGCCTAGGAAGCCACTTCTGAAATACTTTTTCAGTCTCCCATATGAGAGGGATTGACAAGTTCAGCAGAAGGTTCCTGTGAGGTCTGGGGATCTGGTGCACATGGTGTGCAAGGAGAGACCGAGGAGTCTGGGATTGTCCATCCTGGAGAAGGGAAGGCTGAGAAGGGTGGTGGGGGAATGTGGCTGCTGTCTGTACCTCCTCAGTGAGGAGTTACAAGGAGAAAGATCCAGGCACTTCTCAGAAGTGATTGATGGCCATATGCTGCAACAAGGAAATTCTGACAGATATATAGGGGAAAAAAAAAAAATCACCTTGAATATGTGCCCAGATACGCTGCATCCTTTGAGGTTTTCGAGGCTGAAGGGGCCCCAGTCCTCGGTCTAACTCTGAAGTGAGCCCTGCTCTGCAGGACGTTGGACTGGATGATGTGTAAAAGTCCTTTCCAACCTAAACTGCTTTGTAATTTTATAATTTAATTCCTGATACACTTCAACAGATACCTTCCCCTTCCACATCTTTCTGTCACAAGGCTCAGTGGAAAGACCAGCAATGGAAAGCTGACAGAAGCATTCCTGCATGCCAGGGGCAGGACAATGGCCTCCCTTGGAGGAGCTGTATGGCATTTTCTTCTTCCCACCTGGCTCCATGCAGTCCTTGCAACAGGGCAGGTTCTCCAGGTACTTTCTCATCTCCTTGTTTATAATTCTGTCACCTCTTAAGACAGACAGTACCAACCAGTTGACATCTCCAGAAGTTAAAGTTCTTAGCAATATTTGCTCATGTTGCTGACTCAGTAAAGACCCTAGCTGATGTTAGTTAGCTCTGAAGTTCTTATTGCAAAGACTGGGACTGCATCCTCACCTCTCAACCCTTCCTTCAGATCGTAACCCAGATGAGACTCTAATCTCCTTAAGGAAGAGGCTTTTTTCCTTATATTGCTAGTGCCTGAGTACATGCAGGGGCTGTGCAAATGAGTAGCATTAATTGAGAATATTGAATGCATTACGGGACTAAAATTATTAATCTCTACAGTTGTTGGATTGTCTGGCTGCTACAGGCATTGTGGCACTGAGTATAATGCACCCATAAACATGGCTTTTGCCTTCAGGTAGAAAATAATTAATTTTGCATTTCAAAGTGTGGGAAGCAGGGTGCTAGCTGTGTCCTGAACACAGTTACAGGAGGTGGGAGAAAGAAAACAGAGGGCTTCACATAGGGCATTTTTTGACCTTGTAATAGCATATTTACAGTACAGCTAGTTTAGTTGGTAGGCACTGTAATGATCCTAATAATTTTTCTTCTGTGATATACTACAAGTACACTTATTCAAGACTTGAAATCTGCTGAGTATTTCTGTTCTGTTATACATCACTGGCTTAAATAAAAAGAAGGCTGAAAACCAAAAGAAAATCCATATAATAATCCTATTTTCCTGAGTTAAAATTATGCATTATCCTTGGAAAATTGCAGTTTCAATATAACTGGATCTTTATTGTTAGAAAATTACATATTCTGTTTGAAGAAGGATGCAGGAATGACTTAGAGACCTTCTTTACTCTGAGGCTGCTGGGAACAGTCCTTGCTCCAGCTCCACACTTGAGTATCACTTAACACTGTGCTGCAGTTTGGAATAAAAGGTGTCAAGTGTCTTTATAACACTGTGACTATTCTTTAGAGGTATATGTTTGTGTCTCTGTACATAAATATTTGACCATATTTTCCAGCAAAGCCAGCTGCTTCAGAAGGAGTTTCTGCCTCTGCCTGCCTTGCTTGTAAACTCATAAACATCCTGGATCAGGGAATCCAGGAGTCGTTATAATATGAATACTACCAAATTATGCTTTTCCATGAGAATCATGAAAATTTGGCTTTCAAGTGTGGAATAAGATAAAATGTGGTGATGGTCTAGGTTTGCTTCTCAGTGTAGGGATTCTTTATAACTGCGGTGAAAGAGAAACTCCGTAGAACCATGTATAAATCTCAGAATACTTTCACACTTGGAACTTGTTCCACTCTTGGGAAAACAAGCTGGTCCCTGAGGCTCAAAAGCAAGGAAGATAACACTTAAAGCGACGCTTTGCAAAAGGAGACTCAGTTGTTGTACTGAAGGAAGCTAACCCTTTCATGTCTATTTTGTGAAGTGCAGTGTTTTGATAGGGACAGGGAATCTGCAAAATATTTACAAGTTAAATATGCTCTCCAGCACAAATTTGCTAAATCTAAACAAGCCAATGTGTGACAGCTAAATTAAACTCTCAAGTGCAGTAGAACAGAGTTGCCTTGCTAAAATGAACTTTCTGAAATTGGGTAGTCTTTCACTTCTTAAGTGGTCCCATTGGTTTAAGTGGGATGTCTCCTTGAAGTGAGCACCCACTTGAAATGTGTCAAGAATTTGGCCCTTTTCCAGAAGAAATTTGGGAACTATTCAAATTGACAGGGAATAATCTGTGTTTACAAGACGTTGAAAGAAAATAGGTAAGAAATGAGCAGGATCACCCCTAGAATAATTGCAGTAGCAGTTGTGTGGATAAATATCACAGACTTAGCGTGAGTAGCAAGAGGCACTGGTAAATGTCTGAGAATTAGCAGCAGTATCTCAGCCTAGGTATAGAAAATGGTATGTGGAAGTAAAAGAAACCATGTGCATTACTGACTCCTGAGAAAAGCTCCATGACATTGCAGTTATGTTGGGATGATTCCCCTGTGAGAAGCTGGGGAGACTGGAAGGGATGGTGAGGAACCATCTCTCTGCACCTACCCAAGGGTAAGGTCACTGACCTCACAGGTGAGGTTTCCACTGCCAGGATCAAACCTTCTCTCCTTCCAGCCTGGGAAGTGATCCAGCTGCTGTGCACCTCCAGCTGAGCTCTCTGCAGGTAAGGGGCAGGGATTATTGATAGGAAAGTCATAGGGAGAAAGAAAAAAATGAAAGTAAAATGAAAGTAAAATAAAGGGGACAACCACAAGAGGAGAAAGAATGACAGTGAGAAGGAAGCCAGGGGGAAGGGAGAAGCTGTTGATATGGAGAGAACAATTGAATCAATGGCTTTTTTTCCTTCCTGACCCACTTCATATCTGAAAATGTGCTTTTTGAGATGCCTTATTAACTCTTCTCCTGGAAGGCAAAGCAGTCTCCACCCATGCCCGCCAGCAAGGTTTCAGACCAGAAACTTCAATGGCAAAGAGCAGACTTCTCAAGGGAGTTCATTTGTGTTTTTTTTTAACACACAAGGTAAAAGAAAGCCGACATTAACTGCCGAGACTTAACACTTATAAACAGAGGTTATTGTAAAGGCAGGAGTCAGAGCCCAGGGTTAAGATGCTCCTTGATGGGCACAGGGCAACCATGGCTGCATCCCTGCTGTGCGCGGTGCAGCAAGCAGCACAGCCTCTGGGCCTAGGCCTTTGCCAGCTTCCTTCATCCTCACTGAAATGAAAATGCATTAAAAAAAATAATTAAAAAGCCCAACAAGATCGCAATAAGGTATTTATTGCAATAATAAACTTTAATCCAGACAATAGTTGCATTTTTTCTAATTTACAGCATCATACTAAATAATGACAGTGATCATCAAGGAAAAAAAAGTACACTTGCTGTTGAATCCAAAATGAAGATTTAGTTACTAATCTCTGCACCTGTGTCTCAAATCCCATGCGCATTCAATGCACAAATGTTCAGTTCAGTCATTATGATGTTTATAAAGGATGAACTGTTTTTGAACAATTTCTCTAATGTATTAGCTTAAAAAGAGCTTTATTCAATGTCAACATAAACTACACACTGCCTGAAAGATGGAAAATGCCACTATTCTGGACTGAAGGCACTGGAGCATGCACTTTCCTTCAAGCTTGCGACCTGGTAACATCAGCCAGATTTGTCCTGTAAAGTCATGTCTTGCTGAATTGGGGCCTGATTCAGGGTATGTCTCTTGCCCTACTCATTCAGTGGATTCTGACATTGTCATTCCTGACACCATTCATCTTAGAAGACTGACATGAAGACGTGATATCGAAAGGGTTGCATATATGAAGCCTGGGCTCTAGAGGACTGTTTAGCTCTTGTCAGGGTCACAGCAGCTGGTCACAGCTCATCGGGCTGGGGTAGCAGGAGCTGCAGCATGTGCCTGTGGAGGAAGCAGAGGTTGAAGGATCAGCTCTGTGGGAATAATGTAAGTCACCTGGCTGTGACACTGATGCATAATAGGTAAATAATAAGCCAAATGTCCTCTTCTCGTGACACTTGGAAACACATATTGCAAACTCAATCCAGCACAGCACTTTGCTCCTCTGGCTACCAACTGGAATTATTTCATTGATCATATAAATGTAAAACAGTGCCTATGAAACATTAACATAGGAGGAAGTTATGGCTGCTTGGAATGCAGGATGACTGGAATCTGGAATGAGTGCTTTTCTCAGCTCTTTAGCCACTCATTTTATACACTTATTTGATCAGCTGATTGCACAGGGAAGAAAGGGTGAAGGTTTCCCATAGCTGGGGAAAGTTAAAGAAGGCCGAGCTGTGCTTTTCCCTGACTTGTAGGGATAAACCAGTTCAAATCTGAATTCTTACAGAGCTGTTGTGGATGGCAATATTTGATACGGCTATGATTTAACAACAATTAAAAATTTATTACTGATTTAAGGTAGATCAAGAGATTTTAAAAGCACTTAATCACTAACCTGTTTAGAGGCTTACAAAGTGTTTTAAAAAAATAATTGAACAGTAACTTAATTACAGATTCAAAGATGGCAAGATTCATGCTAACCTGCTACAAGGTATTCCAAGTCAATACATACACATATGGGCAAAAACATGGATCTCAAATCAGTACATATACACATAAGCCTGTATGCAAGTGTGTACGTGTGCACACACACAGAGGTCTCTGATTACTGGAATCAGGAAATTCTTAATAATGGGTGACTGTAACAAGCTAACAGGTACTGCTTTTAACTACGTATGCACAGAAAACCAGAACATCCATATCTGTAAAATTAATGTGTGTATCACAAACATATAGGTGGAGAGTTGACTTTTGTAAGGTACTTTTCCACTGTGGCCCAGCTCGGACAGTGGAATATTCAAATACTTTTCACTGGCTACACAAGCCCAGAACTTGCTACATCTTGGGGTCCTGGTATCACCCCCTGGCCTCTGTGGTCACAACCCATGTGTTGTCAGGAGCGGTCAATTATAGTTACTGTCTTCAAACAGTAGGAGCCATAAGGACTGAGCATATTATTATGTTCTGGTCTGTTGCTCTCCACCTTTTCTTTCTTTCACGTGAGACCATTAAGTTATGTTCTCGTCCATTGTATGATTATGTGGCCCAGGCTGGGAGGAAATCATGCCAAGTACCGAGTGGCCTGAAAGAGAAAGGAGTGAGGGGCTGCAACACTACAACAGCCCAAAGGACAGATCACAAAACCTCTTCTAAGTAGCTGGATATAATTGGTTAGGGTTTTTTAGTAATTTACAGCTATCTTTTCCCTTTTATCTTCATTCTGCCAGGGGTAAAGAAAAGGGACCAGAGGTGAATAAACTATATTTGTGCATCATGAGAAGCAAACTTCAACACCTAATGCTGCTGGTTCTACCCACCTCTATGCCAGCATCCTCCTTCCTCTCCTCCCTTGGTTCTTAGGAATGGTCCAAATGACCTGTGCAATTGCAGGAGGTTTTTGGTCCTGGGCAGGAGTGAGGAAGAGTGGACATGACACTCATTTCCCAAATTAGACAGAAAGGCTGGTTCCAGCAAGGAGCAAGATTTGGTGTTTTAACATGTGTCTTTGTCACAGGACTCTACCATGGAACCTGGGCAGGAGAAACTGAAGACTCATTTCTTATCAAGAAGAGCAGACAGGCAGGGATCTAACTTTTAATAGAGTGCTTCACTTTCTCAAATCTCTGTTTCAAAAATGTTTTCTGTGTCCTCCTTTGCTATACTGTGCTGTGAGTCTTGATGGCATGAACTGCAAACTGGCTGCTGTGTACTTGAGCAGGACCAGTCGCAGTCCTGCACAGCGGACTCCTCGTTACTGAAATTTCCCTTGAATGAGCAGAGGACATGGGCATGGCATGCTGTTTAAGAAGGAATTTATTGTAGTTTGGCTCTGTTTGTCTTCAGAACCATCTAATTTAGCTGTTTGTTTATTTATCTCACAACCTTACTTTTCTCAAAGAAGAGCTATGGAAATATTTTTCCCATTTATTAGCCTTGTCTAATCATTTTGAAAACTGCTCCATACACTGTATCTGCTGTAGTGAATTGCTTTCCTCAATTATTAATTTCTGCCATCAATCACACTTTATCTTCTCCACAGCTGAAGGAATATCTTGTCACTTCTTGTATGGAATAGTACACCAATTAAATTTGAGTTATACTGTTATATGTTACATTCAGTTAAATTTAATACACAAGGTATAATTTTCACTTCTGAAAGTCTTAGGAATAACATCAGATACATTTTCATTGGTAAATGATAGGTTAAGCAGAACCTCCACAACATTAGGCATAAAAAACCCAAACACCATGATTCCTCTCATTTGTTTGTGACAGCCAAGATACTGAAGCTCAGAGATACTGTTGGTAATTCTCATGATAATTTAAAATTACTGCGCATTATACTCTCACTTTATCACTCACCAAACTGATTGCGCTGGAATAAAACACAAGTGTATTTTGACTGGAAAACACAAGCATTTTTTTTGCAATTTGACTTATTTTTTTTTTTATTGCATTCCTTATTTCCTTTCTCTTCTTCTCTGCTCTTACAACTGAATTTTCATTTTTATGTTTTTACTTTTCCTTCTTCATGAGATTTCCTACTAAGGGAACTTTTAACATTTTTAAAATCTATATCTGGACACAAAGTGGAATTGCCATTAATATCAGCCTCATGTTCGCTCTATCATTATGAATTCTGTCAGCTTCTCCAGCTACTCAGCCCTTGTATCTGAGGACAGAAAGCAAAATTCAGAAGAAAGCAACACAAATAGCTCAATGACATAAACAGCTATGTGTTAATAAAGGAAAACTTTGTGAAAATGAAAAATGAATGGCTGAAATATAATATTTTGAAATTAGAAACAACTGCAAAGAGAAATGTACAGCTGAGATGAGGCTCTTGCCATATCCATAATTCTCTTTTTGTCAAGTTATTGCTGACTGGTGCAAAACAGAAGCAGAACGTGGGCACTATCATCCTTCTAGATTTCCATATATACTGGCCTCTGCCTGAAAACATTTTTGCTTTGAGGTGGGGATGCAGCTGATCATCCTAGCCCAAGGCAAAAAAATCTCTTGAGGTTTCCTCCTTTCAATTAAAAGGAAAGTGAAAAAGCAAGAAAAGTGAAGAAAAGCACGAAAGTGAAGTTTGATATCCTCCTCACACACTAGATATTAAAAAGAAAACATCCTTTCTTGGATGTCTTGGAAGACTAGAAGATGTTGGTGTGTCATGCACAACTCCACTGGCACCTTGAATACCATGGACCCACAGCAGGAAAAAACAGGGACTTTTGGTCCCCTTGACACTTTCCCTGAGCCCTTTCAGATGTGGTTCTTGATGAATTTTCCTCAAAGAGCTAAGCCACAACATCACCACAGCATCTAGGTGTGCATCCTGATGTGTAAAGAAGTTTAAGATCCTTGGAATAAAAGTGTAATGCAGAGGTAGCTTTAATTATTGTAGGTCGGGCTTTTGTTTTCTGTCATTACAGTATTTACATGAGATTAGAAAAAATATTTGCATAATGATGCCTACAGATAAAATTATCTGTAGATTGGGAAGATTAAATGATGAAGAGACAATCCGTTATAGTCAGTCAAAACAAACTTGCACTTAACAACAGAATTAAGGAGCAGGAAAAAGAAACCTGTTTACATGGCAAAATGGGTTGCAGTAAAATCCTCCATCTTGCTCCAAAATCCTGAAGAGGGAAAAATAGTGAAGACTATGAAATAACTTGCAGAACATTCAGTCAGTTAATATGCTACTAGATGAATAAAGTAAATAGCGTTATTACATGAGTGCTTGCTGATAGTTTTGTAGGGGTCTGCAAAATGAAACCATGAAGGTCAGGATGAAGGCTTTCATGGAGGTAACACATACAGAGACGCTATGTGGAGTGCAAGAAGGTATGACATCGTTAAAAGCTACTGTGGAAAGGAGATAACACTGTGACCCATTAAAAACCAAATCACCCAAGGAAAATATGTGACAAAAATGAGTAAACAAATAGCAAGAGGGGATTTGAAACAAAACAGTACCACATTTAGGTTAAACAACATATGGCATGTATCAGGCTTATTGAAGCTTGTGTTTATTGAAGCAGGAATAAAATAGGGTGATTGATCATATAGATCTGAAAAGAATTGCAACAATGGAAAAATGCAAAGGAAATTAAATTGTGCATTGAAAGGTTTAAGTGGGCCTGTTATTAATTATCTCAATATGCATTTTAGACAGAGTTAATATTTTTGTTACTTCCATCTAACAGATGGCAGGGGATAAAAATAATGTAGTCACCTCACTAACATAAAACCCAGTCAGATGTGATTGGCAATAACCATTTTTTTAAATTTTTATCTTCCCAAATCAAAATGTGATCTTTTATATAGTGTTTTATGAGCCTTGGTAACCTTTAGGAAAATCCAAAGCAGGGTTTGTACTCACACATAGCCTTCAAAAACCAGTAATACCATGTTTCCATGGTATAGGAGAGCAAAGAATTGGGAGGTTTGTGGGAAGGGGTCTCTGTACCTGAATCATAAATTAAGAGGAAAATCTGGGAACATCTATGAGCTCTTGGAGGAATACCAAAATTTGTTGAGTCACTAATGCCAATCCCACAAGCTGGCTATACAAATAGTAGATGTTATGAACTTTCAGCTCCTAGAAAGCAGGTTTGGTGAGGTACCAGACCTCAGTATGGTGTCACAGCTTGTCCTATTGTTTCCTACTCCCAGCTTTGATTTAATTTGAAATATTACATGACTTTTTAAAATTTAGGATTTAACTCAATTACTTCATACCAGAGCACTGCATATTATCTGTCAATAGATTTTGCTAACTAGAAGTGAACATGTTATGCACAGTGGTTTGGAAAGTATTTAATTAAAAACAAACAAACAAAAATGCCTACAGAATTCCATGACCTTCTCCTATAATCTTTTGTACTTTTCATACTGATGCTTCAGCTGAATGGCTAACTCACTTCTCGAAAAATTGGTATATTAGAGGAAAAAATATCCTCAGTCTTTTGTGGAGTAAAACATATGTGTGAACAGCCAGCCTCTTGAAAGCAACAAGATCTCATGCATCTCAGGTTCCATTTTTTACTGAACTGCACTCATTTTACAAGACACCAGACAACGTAATTTTTATTATTGTGAGAGCTACCATTTAAAGTCTGTGTATATATGCTTATATATAGGAATATGTATTTTTTTAGCCCTCTCTAATTAAATAATTTTGCTATGAAGTTTTCTGCTTTTCACTCCATCTACAGTGCTAAGACTACTGTTGAAGATCAGCAGTGTATTCTATTTGAAGATATAACTGATTGAAGAAAATCCATATATTTTGTTTCACCTCAAAGCAAGAGAAAATCTGCTGATTTCCAGTATTTTGAATGCAAATGCATTTGTGGACTTATCATTATGATATAAGGGAGATTTCATAACTTCATATAACAGTGACTTTATATTTTTGATTTAATTTGTGGCCACGAAGGCAGTTGAAAAAGAGGTATCTTGAGTGTGCAAATACATCTCTTTGGGCTATTAAACTTATTTAAATATCATTAATTGATTGAATTTAAGTTATTGTGATAGAAAAATAATAATTTAATTGATTTTGTGAAGACTGAGGCAGAATTTGTTCTGTAACTACACCAAACGAATCATAAAAAATAAATATATAAAGAGTTAATATGGAGGGAGTCAATAGCAGAAAGCAAAAAGACAGGGAGTTAAACTCTTAAAGGGAAGAGATTTTCTTGCAGAAGGCAAACAGGAGAGAGAAGAAAGGTCCTGGTAACTCTTCATCTGGCATCCATCGCAGCTCTATCTGGATTACTTTAGCCTTTGCAGGTTAAAAACCCAGGACTTGGATTCTGTTTTCCTGACAGGAGTTGCTTTAAACGTAGTACTGAAAAACACTCACTGAGGTTCATAGATTATAGAATCATAAAATCACAGAATGATTAGAGTTGGAAGGGACCTCAAAGGTCATCGAGTTCCAACCCCCCTGCCATGGGCAGAGACACCTCCCACTAGAGCAGGTTGCTCAAAGTCCCATCCAGCCTGGCCTTGAACACCTCCAGGGAGCAGCCACAACTTCTCTGGGCAACCTCTTCCAGTGCCTCACCACCCTCACAGGAAAAAATTTCTTCCTAATATCTAATCTAAATCTCCCCTCTTCCAATTTAAAACTGTTACCCCTTGCTCTATCATTACAATTTCTGACAAAGAGTGCCTTATGTTCATGTTTTTGTTACAGATTTCTCTTACAATAATGGGCATGATACAGTCACTCATTGTGAGAGATTATTAGACAATTATCTTCTTTCATCCTTAAACCCTTGTTTTGCTTTGTTGTTGTTATTGTTATTTTCCCTACTGTGTTGTTGCCTAAGTTTAAGAAATCAGGTTTTTAAGAATGTTACATCCTGGAGTCAAGTTGCATATCTAAAAGTGAGATGAAAAAAATCTAAGTAATTGCAAATTAGCCAAACATATAGACCTATCTGTTTATTTCGAACAGTCAAATGTAAATTTTGTCAATTCATACATTTGGTTAGGGTTTTTTAATGTGTTGTTTTGATTGAAACGTATTTCAGAATTGTAGAATCTGACCAGTCTGATTCATGAGGATTAAGAAAAAATTTGACACTTATGATGTTGCTCTGCTTCCAGAGCAGAGCAACATCAGCCTTGAGACTAAAAACTATAAGTGGTACCTCAAAAATGTCATGTGGAACAAAGAAACCTGCATAGCAAAAAGATACAAAACTTAACAGGGATCCATACTTGGTGACAAATAAATAAATATATAAATAAAGATGAATCATGTTTGATAGAACTTTTCCATGTCTTTGGTTGTTACAAAGTCATTCCCAAATTCTAATTCACAGAAACAATCAGTATTGATGCCCATCGTACCAGTCAGTAATTATGATTTTGTAGAACTGAACACTGTGCTTTCTGGAAACATGATTTTTTACCACTAATCTGTTCTGTTACAAAAACCACAGAGCATTTGGAATCTAATTTGATACTTGAGGTTCTTTTGAATAAGTTCTGTTCCATAAAAACAATAAGGAAATGTTCCTAATATAACAAAGTTTTTCTCTTTTTTCTGTTTAAATTTCTTTTCTGTCCTGAGGCAGCTGCTTGTGAAGGCATGGATTATTCTCACATTCAATGTTTTTGCTATTTCCCAGGCTGCAGTTAAGATCTTCAGAGATTTTTGTCTCTAAATATTCTTGCATTTTCATCCAAATTTCCCCCAGTCATTGATCAGTGAAATGTTAGAATTCCTCATGAGACAGAATTACTTATTTCCAATTGTATTCCTAATTTTTCTGCAGATATCTGAAGGAGTGGATTGATTTTCCAGCTGTGCTGCCCACAGTAAAATCATGGGTGTTTGTAATTTCACTAGGATGTTTGAAATCCTGGGATATCCTTCAGGGACTTACCCACTGTATGGAGCTATATGCCAATTTTCAGGGTTAATTTTTTTCCCACGAGCCAAGTTCTTGTTGACTATATGAAATATTATGAGTTTAGGAAGGCTTTCTTGTTAGCAAAGCTGCAAAGAGCAATCAAGCTGGAATTCCAGGAAAGGGTAACCTGAAAATGCAAAACATTGTCTTACAAAAGCAACTTGTTTTCTGATGTTAAATAGAAAGATTCCCTGGTGTCCTCTGATTCAGAGTGACAAATACCAGATGCCACCTCTGAGGGGTTTTGTTTGAGCAGAGTTTGGAATTAAGCTGGGGCAGGGTTTGTGTGTACCAATCACTGCTTTTGTAACGTAAAGCTAGCTGCCAGCATTATTTTTCAGTGGTGGTAACAAAGTACTGTCAATTAAATGAAGCCTCAGCTGAGAAGTTGTCATAAATCTTTGCTCTGCGAGGGTGCTAGAGATTCGCTGAGGTGCTTAACTCAAGAAGGTGCCTCCTGGGGTGATTTTTTTTTTTAAATGGAAATGCCTCATGGCTGTTTCCCTTTAATAATCAAACGGAGGCAACACTTTGTTTATTCTCTGTTTGAATCTTTGTACTGGCTTTTGTATAATTAATTGAGAAAATATAGTAAAATATAATTGAATCAGTATTCTTTTTCAAGGGAGAGTTATGGTTTTATTTCCTAATGGGACAAACACAGGTTTTTCTTTCCACTGCATATTCATGTGTCACCTCTTTAAAGCTCAGGAGGGGATGCACACATGCATGAAAGGAAATTCATAAGCATGAACAAATCAGAAGCACTCAGATCTAAGGAATCTCAAATTTAAATAATCCTTGTTCGGCTGCTGGAATTTTTGCTCCCTCAACCATATTTCTGCTGCTCATAACTGCTAGCAAAGTCTGTTCAGAGCTCAATATAATTGCTACCTTCTGAATCCTGTGGGTTTTAGAGACAATGTGACATCTATTATTATTACAATATAACATCAATTATTATTATTAACATTTTTCTGTGGTATGAGGAACAGCAATTTTGGTTTGGCTTCCGATGGCCAGATTAAGAATTCATAACAGCAAAATCTCAGAAATTAGCAGGAAGTCAAGAGCTCTGATGTGCTTTCCAAGCACCTCATCACGTTTTTCCAGCCCGAGTGACTGATGCCATCAAGCTGGGGTTGCAGGAGTGATGCAAAATTCCCAGGAGTGCAGGAGCTGCTTTGCCTGCAAAGGGTGTGGAGAGTGTCTGCTATGAAGTCGCTACTGCAGGAAGAAGAGCATTTCCATATATTGCTTGGTGCAGAAGTGTGTCTGCCATTTGGTTTGCCAGGTCAGTGACAAGGTGAAATATTTTGCAAAAATCACATTTCTTGTTTGCAAACTCATGTTTTCATGTTTGCAAACTCTTCATAATCTTTCATTGTCTGTAAATTTCTGCCTGTACTTCTCTCTCTGGGTTCCTTATTTCAGCTAGGCTGTCAGTGAGGAAAAAAAATATTGATACACTCTTGCTCTACAGTAATTTACCTGGAGCTGTCTATGAAGGACATTAAGTCAGTTTGCGCTGTCTTAGACAGTTTTGCTCACAGCATGTGCTGCCATTTAGAGCTTAGAATTCCAAAGAATCTTGCTGATCCTTTTCCGTACTTTCAAACTACACGCTCTTGGAAATTACCCATAGAAACGTGGGTAATATCCAAATGTGGGTATACCCATAGGACGTGGCAGAGCAGGCTTTTACAAGTGGCGCCTCTGTCTCACTATCGGTGATGCTGGCATGGATCAGGCTGTTACCTCCTGATAGCTCTGGTTTGGACCAAGAGTGGTCACTTACTGTTCGACAGCCTGTCATCCTTGATCAACTGTAAACTGGCATTTAATTTAAGCACAGGGCTAAAAAAAACCCAACAAAAACAAATGAGAAAAAACACACTAAACTTAAATCCATAAATACCTCAGTGTTTGCAAGGTGGACACTTGTCTCTGTTGACAGGCTGGCCAAGTCCTCTTGCCTGTATCTTTTCAGTAATGCATATCTCTCCTTTGAATAGATGCCGTTGGTTCACACAAAAATTTCTTTCTGTTTTCACCTATGGGGAGACACAATGGTAAATTTTACTGACTTATTATGGGTATTTTTTGTCATTGCGGTTGTGTATGATGACCAGTCCTATATGGTGTTTATAGAGACCATAGAGTGAACTGAAGTTGTCCTGCAGCCTGGTTTTCCAATGTTTAGGAGATTGGTGCTAGACTTACTTTGACATAAAGAACCGACTGTTGTGTGTTGTTGTGTTTGTTTAGCTATTACAAACAGAAAAATACTGGAAAAACTGATGCAGAAGCATCTGTAAGGATTTGAAAGACCACCAAAGGCATGAGCCAGGGCAATTCTGTTAGTGATTTTTTCCATTAATCCAGTGCCCAGATATCAGAGTATCAAAAAACGGCAAAACAAGGAGTGACAATATGCCTTTTTGTGCAAAATAATTTTTTCCTGCACTTTAAACCCCAAATATGTGAGCACTAAAGACAGGTAATGCTGCCTTAGTAATTCAATACAAAGAACTTTGTCCAGAAGTTTCTTAGAATGTGAAAAAAATGGCTTAAGGGTAAAAGTGTTGGAAGTAGAGTGTTTTGTGGGGAAAACATGGCAAAAATATGCCTGCAAATATAATATAGTCCTGTCCCTGCTGAGGTTTGTGTCTAGAAATGAAAAACTCTTCCTCTCATCACAGTTTGAAGAATTCTTTCCTATTTGATAAATGTGATCACAGAGGAAAATTATTTTTTGAAAAGGGATTATTTCCTTCACGTGCCATAAATCAAGTGTAGAACCTTCTTTGCTAAACTTTCAATAAATGATGGTTCAGAAACTATGCCAAAGTAAAAAAAATTCCTGTTACATCCTTACGTGCTATCATGGGATGGTCTACTGCCTGACTGTTCATCTTGAGTCTATATTTGGCCGAGTATTTAAGTCAGATCAAGCCTTTATTAACTTCCTATTGATTTTAATAATATCTGAAATACTATGGCTCTGGGTGTGGTTCCAGTGTAGTTGCAGTGTTCATTTCTTATTGTGAAGAACAAAAAAAGTTATCTATATACTCTCCTTTATGAAGGACCAATAAAAGGTGACTGTGGCAAAGCACTTTTGAAATAGCCAAGTATCCTTCAATGGCTTTTTAATTGTCACCTGAGCAGACATTAAAACTCTGCCCCCGGTGCTTTCATCTTCCTCCAGCTGATTGCTCCAGTTAAGTTGTTAGGAGAGCTGATAAGCTAGGATAGGGAAACTTGCAGTGGTTCTCCTCTCTACTCCAAAGTAGGAAATAACCAAGCAAACACATTCTGTTGGAAACAGAAACCAGTTTCCACAAATATCCTAGACATCTATTCATGTCCAAACAAAGTTGATGGAAAAGGAAATATATTTTTTTAAAAAATAAAGGTAATTTTCATCATAAAAGAATTATCTAAGGATGACTGTTACATGTCCTGGGGGGAAAAAATGGATTATTTGAGTTAATTTTGTCTAGAATAACTTTTTAAAAGAACATTTATGTGTGCAAAAGAATAGGAAACATACCAACTTGCTCATACCAAGTCAATATCTTTGTGAGCACAGATTTCAACAATCTGGTATGGTTATGTGTGGTCAGGTCATCAGAGGTCAGGAGTAATATCTGAAATATGCACTTTGGCATTCTTCAGGGAAAAGAATTTCTATAAGTAGTGTAATTCTAAGCATATGTCACTGCCAAATTGTTCAGTAATGTTCTGAAAGCATCCTCTATTCCTCCTCAATTTTCTGTTGCATCTGGCTGATACATATCTTTTCAAATCTTTAAAAACCAATAGAAAACTAAAATTCCTTAGAGTGGTGTCAGCTCTGTAATGAGACTCAAGAGTCCACTAGGACTAATTTTATGATTACAGGAAATATTCTGGGAACATTTTTGAATTTCAAAGTGACAAGTAATTTAAAAATATGATAGCTATCCCAGCTTTAACAAATTAGCCTGGGAATTGCTAGTCGGATAATTTCAGTAGTTTTCCAGTCCAGACAGGACCACTCTGCCTGCATAACCTGAATGACATAACACATGCCATAAACCTTCATTTGGTGACTCATGCATCATATTTTGCCCAAACTGTTTTTTGTTCTTTATAGAAACATCTAATTCAATTGGTCATTCAAAATTTTGAAACACATGTGAAGATTGGGTAGGAGGGCTGATGGAAGAGAAGTGCTCGGGCTTAAAAGTTACATTTGCATGTGTGTGTGTATATATACAGGCAGCTATATGTATAGTCTAAGTAGAAAGTATAAATGCATGTATGTAAATATATATGCTTATATATTAGTGTGAAGGGAAAACACTGTGAGGATCCATGTTGACATCAACAGAAGGCATGAATTACCCTCCTCTGCTACAACCACCTGTTTTTCTCCTCCAAATTTCTGCTATTTTCCTACTATTTCATCTGAATTTTTCATTGTACCCTGGCATTTGCAGAATTGTCTTATTATAGCTGGTTTGAAAGAAAGAAAAAATGTTCCAAGGTAAAAAATTATTCCTTTGGAATTTGGTGATCTACCTAGGCATGTTTGATGCAGATCTGTTTATTTCATACAAATGCAGATGGTGCTGATGTTTCTGTCAGCTTCTCCTTGATGGTGACAGTCATCTCCCTGGCTTGCAGAGGACATCAGAATTCTTGCTGAGACCCAGTGTAGACATCACAGCTCTCCTGGAATTGTTCTGCTTTACATACAAGAAAGTCACCATGACTGCTTTGGATCTGTGACCTCACATCTTTTCACGGAAATTTCAAACTTGAGCTTTTCAGATATGAGGTGGCAGTTAACCAACACCTGAGGAATCATGATTCTGTGGTAAGTGAGATCTTTCTCCAAGTAGTTTTGCTCCTTGTGAGATACCTCCACTGCATAAAATGATAAATATGAATATAATGTGATCCCTGCAAAACCTCTGTGGCATGTTTCTCCTAATGTGCAAATTAATAATTTTGTTGTAGTGTTTTATCTGAAACTTTTCCGCCTTTTTTTTTTTTAAGTGTCATTAAGTGATATTTGCTTTAACTTAATATTCCAATTTTTGTTCAGAAAAACAAAACACAAGACAGTCAAAAGGTCAAATGAAGAATGTTTTAAGAAAACTATTGTCAGAAGAACCCAAAAATCCTCCAAACCCCCCAAACCCAACAGCAACAATAAAAACAAATCAGGAAAACATTGGATTCCAACAGAAAATTTATTTCAATAGTAAATTTGTAGAAGTTTCTCACAGTTTTATATTTACTTGAAAAAAATATTTAGAACTACAGCTGACTATGTCTGCATGACACTGCTCCAGCTGAAGTGCTCTGCAAAACATTTTATATCTTTTTTAAAAAGTAGGCAGTATAGAATAAATAAGCATTACAATATGTTATGGGAAACATTATCCTTTCAAAGGTGCTAAATAGAAGAATTTCTATTTTTCAGACTCAGTGGACACATCACACATTTCATCTAAGATGAAAAAAACCACATATCTTTGAAGAATAAAATAAACATTGCTAAATGAATGCTTCCAGCAGTAAAATCCCCTGTGTTCCAGTAAGCTAGGATTTGAGTTTCATAACCTGTTTCACAACAATCTGCTTAGAAATTACTAAAAAGATATTCCCTATTTTTTAGACCAACACATTCTCCCTGGCATAAAATGTAAAGTAGCAATGACAGGTTCTTATGCAAAAAAAAAA
>VZRU01011979.1:227962-265421 GCA_013398155.1 Pedionomus torquatus | reverse complement strand
AAAAAAAAAAAAAAAAAAAAAGTAAAAATGGTGAAAACAGAAGGCACTGTAGACTGAAAATAAGCTGACAAAATCCTACCATATTGCTTGTAGTACTGAGTCCCACCCAGCTGGAAGAGCTCCTCTAACATCGTAGGGGAAACTTTTGACGGATATGATCTGTTTTCCTTAATTTCAATAAAACTTTCATATGACCAGTGGCAGTAACTAAATTAAAAAAGATTAGAATAAAAATGGTTTTGTCTTCCTAAATACAGAATGGCTTCTGTTTGTCACAGGGATTTTAATGTTGAAAACAGTTCCTTTTGATTGTAAATACATTTTTGGAATAAGTCTTTTCATGCCTGTCAGAGTTTCATGTCTTCAGAGGAAAAATCAGCACACTTTCCTCCTGCAATTCTTAATAAGGTATCCTAGATAACTGGAGGTTTGAGAAAAACAAAATAACAAGTAATAACCAGGAAAAAGTTACATTCCTGAAATAAATTAACCTCATTTGCAAATGACATCTTGCTTTAATGAAGTAGCACCGGATGTTCATTATCTTTTAAATATTTTTTTTTCCCCAGGGTTATATCTGAATATAAAATAGGCACTACTTCCTCCTCTGCTATTTATTAAGATACTCAGATGTGTTGCTGCTTTAAAAATGCAGGTTTGAACAGCAGAGGGGCTTAGTTTTGACTATGATAAGTAAGTCAACTGTGTGAAAAGTTTGTTTTTAAACACATGGACAAACGTGCCTCTGCCCTGTTTTGGAAGAGCTAAGTGATGAAATCATGCTGTTCCATACATGATATATATTTTGGACATTTCATTACAGCAGGTCCCCAGCTGCAAAAGAAGGAGCAAGACACAAGGTGCAGAAATGCCCATGAACTGTAAAAGTTCACTGTAAAAAGATGCAGTGTAAAAGAAACTAAAGGTATTAACTTCTAGACTGGAGTTTTGCCATTCCCTGAATCCATGTATAAAGGAGATTAAAGCTATATAAAGCTTTATTAAAGCTATACAAAGATATAAGTGTTAATTTCAGAAAAACTCCTTTTAATATATAATAACTTCAGTTTATTGTAAGGAAGAGTTGCTATCTGCTTATTCGTTTACAGCCCATTAATCACTGATACCTTGTGATCTGTCATAAAATCCAGTGTCCCAGGGTGACTACCTAAGGACAACAATGGAGTACCCCTGCAGTGTGTATCAGGGACCTTCCAGGACAAAATTATTCTAATCTCAGAAAACTTGACTGTAAAGCAAATATTATCACAAACAAATGTCACTAGCAAATGAAAGATTTGTTTTTCAGTATATCCATGTATGAAATGGTCATCTTGTTATATCTAAAAGCAACAGATGATTTTTTTAGCCACCCTTGCCTGATGACAGATGTGAGAGGGTGAGCCAGAATTTTTTCCTCTTCAAAGAGTGGAAGGAGCCATTCATAGAATCAACAAATCATAGAATCACTTAGCTTGACAAAGATCTTTTAGATCATCGAGTCCAGCCATAAACCTAACACTGCCAAGTCTGCCACCAAAATGTGTTCCTAAGTGCCACATCTACACATCTTTTAAATACCTCCAGGGATAGGTACTTCAACCACTTCCCTGGACATCCTGTTCCAGTGCTTGGTAACCCTTTCAGAGACAAAATTTTTCCTTTTCATGAAACAATATGCAAATGAATACAGTTCATGACAAAATTTCTATTGACATCAATGGGTTTTGAATGGTCTTTGATGGACCTGAGAAAAGATGAGCCTTCATGAAAAGACATGTGGCAAAGGCTGGACTGCCTTTGTAAGGGTCTTCCTTTCCTTCAATTCAACGTTGCATTTTAGCTAATCTCACTACCTTCCATGCCGCTGCAATCCATCTCAAAACCCAGTTTGAGGGATGATCTGTGCTCTTCCCTTCATTCCGTGCTGCAGCTGGTGCACTGAGCCATTCTGAGTGCTGCTGAGAAAGGTCCACGCTAAGTTTTCAGACTTACAAAATTTTTTGCTTATAAGTTTTTAACCTTTGTGACAAAAATGACACCTGTATTCTGCTAGTTGAAATTGTCACTAGCGGGGAGCCAGAGAAATTCAATGACAGCTGGAGCAAGTTTAAAGGCTCTTCCAGCTCCAGTCATCTGTCTTCTGTTGCTCTTCATTTCTGCAGAAGAGGATCATGGTGTTGCTGCTTTACAAGCTAAAGCTGGAGACCAGAGGGGAGCACATTTTTGTTTACAGCTCCAGTTTTTCCAACAAACATTTGGAGCCATTTAATACTAGTTCAGTAGGATTTCAAGCTGGTGCTGTTAATAGTGGTTCTGGTGACTTGAATATAAATGTTCATCTCTATGGCAATAAATTTGATTACAGAAGTGCTGTCAAACCTTAATGGGAACCTGAAGCCCACATCTTAGCACTGAAAACATCCATGAGAATTTGCAGAAGGCAGGGAAAAGCTGAGAGGTAGCAGCAAAATGAGGATTTTGTCTGAAAGACAATGGCTTCTGCCCAATTCACAGATGCAACAAAGCAAAAAAGTTCAGTGATACTGAAAGATATTATTTACAAGGGCTGAATCTCACAAGGTTCACCTGCAAGTTCAGAGATCATTTCTTGTTCTTGTCAACTCTCAGGAGCTCAGACACTTCTGCAGAGCTCAAAGAATATAACGTGCTGGATTTTCAAAATTAGTTTCAGAAACAGCAGCCTGTCTTTTCAATTTCTAGTGCTTCCTCACTTTAGTCAGGATAAAATGTCATTGGAAAAGCTTCTCTTACTCTGTTTCAATGCATGCCCTACTGCAGGAAGGCTTCAGTGTGACAGGTTTAATTTAGCTCAAAATTTTAGGGTGTGACTTTAATTTTAAAAATCTTTAAACCTAAATGATTGCATACAGTTGTCTGGGCATGGCTTTGCATCTATTTTAGTCTCACATTCGGGAAATGTATCTCTTGGTGTCAGAGAAGATTTTTGGAGCCATTTTTCCCTTCTTTACTTCAGTTTTTTACTTGGAAAACTGGTGCTGCTAATGTGGAAAGTTATATAGTTAACAAGAAGGGGCAAACACTAAGATCAGAAAGAGTGATAAACATTGGAGTGGCAGAATACAACCAACAAGCTTGTCCATTGAAGGTGGAAGACAGCCCAGCTGTCTAGCTTAAAAGGAAATTACAAAATAAAGATGATTTGTGGTGTGCTTCCATTCCTGGAAAAATTAAGAATTTTTTTTTTTTTTTTTTGCATCTTGTAGTAAGTGGTCAACAATAAAAGGGTTTAACGCACATTTCCTGCATTTTGACCAGGATTTTAACAGATTCTTTTCCAAGTACATAATTACAATTATCATCTGCATATGACTAAAGTATGCAGAAATGAAGGGTGAGATGATTCAGAAAATTAGACCTGAAAATGCAAATTGGTCTTAAATCAAATGCTGTTAGGGACTAATTCTTAGCTACTTAGTCAAATGTCCCTGTTAAATGCCTTTTATTTCAGTAGTTTTCAGACCCTTAAGTAAAAATGTCCTCAAAGTCTTTCTCCTTGGAAATGTTGCATATCTATTTGAACCAAAACTTTGTGGCAGAAATTTACCTGTTCCAGTGAAAAATTTGGGAACATTGTCTCAGCTCAAGGACAAAATCCCTATTTAGGATTAAAAAAAGGTTTGTTTGTCACTCAATGCACTTTCTGGTTTGCCTTTTTTAAGGAAAAGACCATGAACAGTTTTGCTTTTGTGCTTTTATAGAGTAAGAAAGTCTCTGAAAATCTTACAAAGTTTTGCTGGAGTTTCAGTTTTATTCAGCTTTCACATGAAGTTTTTGTATTATCAGGAATAAGAAGACATGAGTTGTAAAGGGGTGATTTTTAAGTCTCCCCACAAACAAACATACACTATATGTATGGCATGGCTTACTATAAGAGTTCATATAAATTATGTGTGTTATGTGTGTGTACATGTTTTTGTGTGTGTGTATTTATGTACATGTCTGTACACACATCAAAGTACAATTAGCAAATACCACAAGATTTTTCAGAGTCCTGACTTTGGAGCCTCGGAAGACAGACTGGCCAATCTGTGCATCCACATGGCAAATTTTAATCAATTCACAGTTGTTGCAGTATCATTCCTGCTACCGTAGGCTCTCAGGGCCTGCAGTCTTATTTTTTGCTGTGATGTACTTCAATGTTGAATATTCAGCCTGCTTCGCTAAGGGCAGAGCTCCACCAACAAATGAACAACACGGTGCTACACAGTGACAGCTACTGAAATATTTGTACATCTGCTGACCCAGGGATACCCTTGTTTTTAGAAGGCTGGCAGCTCCTGACTCTTGATAAATCAGAATTATGCTGGCCTCTTTGAAATGGAGTCACTCATTTCCGCTCAAAATTATATACAATGGCTGGAAAGGTGACAAGTCACCGTTACATCTTGAGTGATTAAGTCCTAGTCAAGGATAATGACAGTAATAACTGGCTGACAAGAATCTTCCACATAAATAAGGGTAATATAATCAGCAGTGCTGTCAGCCTTTTTTACATGGTTTTCTGCATGGAAATTTCAGAGCCTGAGATGAACAGAAATGAAATAAAAAGCAATCATGTTTACTGCCGTGCTCTGCATTAAACATCTGCCGTACAATGGTATCATTTGCCTGCTATTGGTTGTACATGATGGTATAGCAATTACTTGGGTGTTGCTTCTCTGAAGAATTGCTACCCAGCACCTTTGAGGCCATGGGCATAATTAGGATTTAGAAAAAGATGAAAAGTTTATACAAATAAAAAGATACTGCCAGGTCATATAGATAAGTTACATGTGTAAGAAATATTTATCCACATGTTTTTAGGGATAAATAAAACATCAGATGACAGCAGCCAGAAAATGACTTCTACCTTTGTACATAGCTGGTTTTCAAGTACCTCCCTAAATGTGATGCTGACCTGTGTCAGAGATGAATAGCATAAATGAGCTACTCTGTGCTTCAGTGTGGCAATCTGCATGCTCCTACTATCAGTTTTATCACCAGAACCATGGTAATTACCATTTGTGCGCCTGTGCTGGATCTGTAACATCAAAAGAGGAAGAAAGGGCTGACACATGGTATGGGTCAAAAATAAGTATTCTCTTGGGGACAGAAAGAAAACCTGGCATTTCACAGCATTCAACGAGTTTGGAAGTCCATTTTTAAATCTATGTGTATATAAAAATATTCCTTTTTACCAATGCCATCAGAAATAGACAAATGGGAAGAGGTTGCTGGGCCAGCAGGTTACACAGCCTGTGTGTGGAAGTACCTGCTTGTGAAATGGATTTGTACTTTGCCACAGTTGCCAAATGACTCTTTGTTGCTCCTTTCCAGATGAGTGATCCATTCACCTTTATTCAGGACAGCTAAGTGAGTATTTGTGAGTTGTGATGAAATCTAACACTGTATGTAGTCTCATAGATAGGCAGGACCTAAACACAACAGGGACAGCAATCTATTGTAAGGATCTTCATGACACTCCATTAATGCTGATCAAGAGACTTCAACTGATTTTGCAGGGATTTAAAACTAGACACTAGAGATGGGAGTGAAAGAAGACCCTTGGCTCCCCCTAACAGTGAGGAAGCACAGAAAGTGATTGTGATGAGGCTGAGCTCCTTCAATGCTTCCAGACAAGTCTGAGGCTGTATTTTGGTGAAAAATATTACCATATTGTGCTGATACCTAGGTGGATACTCAAACTTCATAGAAATGCTCTGCCTGAATTCCAAGCATCTCCTGTTGATAACTCTGTTTTTCTGCATCCTGACTGAGCCTGTTCTGGAGGTGGTGGTGGTGTATTCAGCCTGGTTTTGTTCTTCCAGTACACGCTATTGGGACTCAAAGTCAATTTTTAACTGGTAAGAGAAGAGCATGAATGGATATTAATGAATGGAAGAAATTGTAGAAACAGTTTCTACTCTACATCTTATTTTCTTCCACGGCTTGTTACAGGACTCATTTTGCATGTTGCTCTGGTTTCACCCAAGCTTCAGGAGACAGATGTTTTTTTTTTTTTTGGAGTCACTGCGAGTGAGCCAATGATGTTTTGCAGTTACAAATGTCAACAGAATTTATCGAAACAATATTTTTGCTTTAGGATATAGAAGAAATCCACAGTACGCGCTTTGGTAGGAGTGATATTCTTCACTGATCTCTACTGAACATCTAAAAAAGCAATATACTATGCATCTTTTCCAGATGAGCTTTTGCTAGATGCACTGTAGACCAGTTCACTATTTTCAGTTTGTTTATGCAGGTTCCAGTAGCATTACACCATTTACACTTGGGAAGAAGAGATGATAACAGGGGCGGGAAAGGGAGAGAATGTGTCAGGCAACGACAGGGAAGAGCAGATCCCTGCTTCCAGGTCCTTGAAGGAACTTGTTTTCATGAAAGCCATCTCCTCTATTAACATACTGAGCTTTCAGAATTGAAGGGTCACTGGGGAGATGATATGAGAGCCGGGTGTCAAATTCTGCAGACTACAAAACTTTATTTTGCTAGTGCTGGAGCTGGCAAGACATCAGATGCTGAAATCGGGTTAGGGATTTGTGAGGAGTTAAAATTCCAGCAATGTGGGAGATGTTTTCTTTATATTTTCCATCCAAGCTACGCTTGCAAGATGCAGGCAGATGCTTGCAGAGGAATGTCTGCATGTATAAAATAAGTACCCTCAGTTTTAAAATTATCTACTCATGGATAGAACCCATTTTAACTTTGCAGAAGTGAACATTTCCCTCTCTAGCATTCAGATGCAGAAGGAAGGCTCACTTAGGCATCTGTGTTTAAATCATCAGTACCTCCTTTGCAACAAATCAAAATGCAGAAGAAAGGAGTGAGAAAAGCACCAGAAAAATCCACATCAACTGTCAGTTTTGTCCCTTTTTCAGTTGGGTGAAATTTGGGTTGCTCGATTGGGCCATCAGTGTGTTATTTACATTTTTCCTAAATGACAGCTGATCAAAATAATTACTACACTTATGAAAATAGGAGAAAAATAAAATAACATGTTTTTAGAATTCTCAAGCACAGGACATCGTTAACAAGCATTCCCAATAGCAAACAGCTTTGCTCAAACCAGAAAATTCTTGCAATTCATTAGATTGTACAAATAAGTGGATGACACTGTCCATTTGCTCTGCTCACAGCCAAGAATCACAATGATTGAATTCACAGAGGTGCAATGCCTTGTATTTCAAATTTAATACAATCTTCAAGTAAAGATTATTTTCACTATTCAGTTTTACTGCAGTATGTCTAATCGTTATTTCTCCTTGGGTTTCATATGTCAATAGTTATGTATAAGAAAAATAAACTTGCCTCTCCTGTTTGGTTTTCTTTCAGTAATCACTTTGGATTTTTATTTTAAACACTTCTGCTAACCTGCATTGTTATATATCCACAAAGACTGCTAGAGTGTTAGTATGGATTTTTTCTAAATCCTGTAACTAAACTGTGACCTCTGTTATTTTTTATTTTCTCCATAACATTTCAGTTGAAAAATAACTTTCTCTGATCATTTATCACCGCAGAATTCATTCTTGCATATTTGCTGCCCCTACCCATTGCCTGACTATTTCTGGAGTGAATGCTTAGCTTTAGGGAGTTGTTAGGAGTTTTATCCTTCATGTTAATGGGCTCAAAACTTATCTCTACATTTTGTTTCTCTTTGACTTTTTTTATGTGCAGTTCTATCCATATCCAGATTAATGTGGAGCAGCAGTGGTCTATAGGTTGATTATGTTTGACTGAAGGAACAATGTGCTTTTAAGAAGCTGAAACTCAGTTAATTTATTTTGAAATCCCAATATCTATTTTAAATTTTGTTCTCTTTAGATTTTCCTTTTCCTCTCTGCATTCTGCCACACAAAATCCAGCTGCAGAAGTAGATTCATCATTCCTACTACTTGTTATTTGCACTGTTTGTATTTCTGGATTTATGGACTGTAATTTATTAAAAATCTCTGTGCGTATTTTTTATAACAAATAACTTCTTCAATAATGTCACAAGTTGTATGTACACTGTGAAAACCCAGCACAGGCAGATCAAAAACAAATCTCAGAAATTAGTCTGGTTTTGTTCCTCAAATGATGTTTGAATTCAAGTCAGTGATGGCTGAACCTCCAGACCAACTTCCATTTCCATGCTGATGTTCTTCTGAAGAACTTCTGAAGAAAAGTTAATGGGATCCATTTTATCCAGTGCCCTGATGCTTTTGATTCAAGGTCCCAGTAGAAAACCCTCAAAAGTTCATCTCTCACTGCTTTTCAGCCTTACACTGTTTTTTCTCTAGCACATTAAAAAACTCAGGGGTGCAATAGAGAAAGGAAGAATAAGAATTTGCTGAATATTTCAAATCTCATAAAATACTTGGCTCATAAAGGTCTCCGGCTTTCTGAGGACAGTCTATTTATTTATTTTTATATTCCTCCCTCAACTGGTTTATTCTTCCCAAAGTGGCACCCTGGAATGTTATTCATAAAGCCACCAGCAGAGTTTTTGATGCACGTGCTGGCAGCAGAAAAATAAGCTTTCTGCTTTCACTGCTGGGTTTCTCAAGAAGGATGATACCAGTGATACAAGAATGTTTTATGTTTAATTATTTTCAATTTTACAGTTGGCCTGACATGTAGACACTGGATTAGAAAGGATGAAAAGGGAGATATCCAAAATTAATACAGGTAAAAATATTTTTGTGATGGGGATAATGAATATCTTATTTGAAAAACAACAGCAACAAAACCCCCCTGCAGATAGAAAATCCCATGTTAGAGGAAAGGCTGCTCAAGTGCTGTGTATCATTACAAAAATTATACTGATGCTACCATGGCCATTACATTACAAAAATGGAGACAAAACATGATTCATCAATGTGAGACTTTAAAAAATATCTTTAAAACTTTGGGCTGTAAAAGGTTCAGATTGGCCTTTGCACAATTGGAGAGCCAGTCCATTAAACTCCGCCAGCCCCTTGTCAGGAGACTTCAGAGGTGGCAGGTAGTTCCTCCTCTCTTTTACAAGGGCATGAATTTGCAGGAACCCCAATGAATATGTGGAGCTTGAGGGAAGGTAAAAGGAGTACAAGTGAAACCAGGACATTCTTAAAGAACAAGACTGTTTCAAAAAGATGATCAGGTTGGGGTGCAAAGCACAGTCAGAAGTGCACTATAAAAGTTGGTTCTAACACTGACAATCACAAATGTCACTAGCTTGCTCTCAAGGGATTTATTAGTGACACGCTGTTTATATCAAAGCTGGTAGGCTGGTTTCCTGGTTACCAGTCTTGAGGAGTTATTGATAGGATGAATTCTAAATAATTGTATTGTTTCTAGCAAAGTAAACTTCTATCCATCCTCTGAACCACAGCTAAGATTTCTTTTTAATGGCAGATCATCAGGAATGTTGCCTATCTCTGTATTTTGTCACGGACCAGAAAGAAATGTCATATAATCAATAAATATCCATTTTCAGTAAGCAATGAGAAATAGCTGCCATATATCATGAAAGATCTAAAGTGCAGACAGGATCAAGAATGAAGCTATTTTACAAAAGTATGTATTATTTCTTTAGCCTGATGTTTAAGTATATTTTAAAGAGAGAATCAAGATTTTCAGTGTAGGCTACTTTGCAAGAGAAACAGTGAGTAAATAGTAGATGAAGGAATTTCAGAAACAGAAAGAAAAGTACAAGTTGTGTTGTTTTTGAACTTAATCTTTTAATTGCAGATGGATGCTTTATAGAAGCACAAAGCAGATTGCTGCCCAGAGAAACATATGCTTTAAGAAATTTCTTGATCTTAAGTTTTAGGTCCAACTTGCACAAAAATTATCTTGAGATGAGTAGAGAATAAAGGGACAAAGTAGGTGACCAGCAGAACCTGAGTGTTTCTCTGTCCTGTTCAGTTTCTGCTGCTGACATAGGTGCCAGACTCCTGTAAAGGGCATCCTTAACAAAATCTGTCCCACTGCCAGTTTTCTCAGCTATTTGAGAGCGACCATTGACTCCCCAGTGACCTTCATGGTGGTGCTGTCAAGTTGCAGTGACCAGCACCAAGCACAGTATTTCTGTCTATAATAAACCTATCTCCTTTCCCATTGCACAGTCTCAGCAGACATGGACTTTAGATTGCCCTGGGTTCTCCAACATGGGTGATGCTACATCAGACAGAAATGTGAAAGGAAAAGGATGGTGTCTAGGACTGAGCAGCAGTCCTCCTCTGCACAACATTGTGCTGCTGAGGACCTCGATAACCTGTGGATGAGCCTTATCTTCCCCTGCCAAGAAGACTTCCAGTGTCTGCTCTCCTGGGAGGTAAAACATGCTTGGCTAAGAGCAAGGTATCAAACTGTTGCTTGTCAATAGTAGGCTCTGTATTATTAGGATATTTCTACCTCAGCATACTGTGGAGTAGCAACATGCTACAATACTTGTTTAACAAATTACCCTAAGAAATAATGCTGTTCTTTCCCTAGGAAAGCTTTTCACCATTTTGTGCTGCTTCTCACAAGTACTGACTAATTACAACTTTGATGTTCGCTGGCCTAGGTCCAAATAACTGAAATCCCGCAGGAAGCACAGACTGACATTTTTCAGAAGCTTGAGTTAGAGAAGCAAAAATGTCTGTATCTTCTTCTTCAAACTGAATTCAAAATCTAAAGCCTAAGGGAAAATTCCATGATTATACTCTCTTTCGGTGTCCAGTGATCTAGCACCGACATAAGACCTTATATAGGAAACATTAGATATATGCAATAAATGTGATTAAGAGCAGAATTATAGTAAAGCACTTTTAGTACCTTGTTAAGTTCTCTTCATTTATTTTATGTGAACATGGAAAGGAGAAGATTATACTCTCATGAAGATTTTTGGTTGATTAAATTGCCTCCTTGGCAAAGAAGGAGCCCTATCTAACAATTTTCACTATAATGTCTCTAAAAATTATAAGAAGCTTGCTTTAGTCAACTAAGCTATCTTGTTCTAGAAAACCTTCAGATGTCTAGGAGAGGCATTTTATATGTTTGTTAAGAAACTGATTGTCTGATATTCAAAATAAATCAACTTCTAGGGATTTAACTACCACAACAAAAGGTGCATTTATGTCAAATAGAGATCAGACATGCATGTCTGTTTTGTTCTCTGTGTTTGGTTTAATACCAGTGATTTGGAGACTCAGCACAATAGCTTTTACTTGGCACTTGTACATATTCAGTTGCTATAACAGTTGTTTTCCATTACAATTCAGCTTGCCTGTTCCCCTTCAGAAAGGTGCAAGGTATGTTCCTGAGTCATGCTTTTACTCTGTTCAGGTCTCCCACTGCAATAGTCAAAGGTTAACTGGGTCTACATTTCTTGATGTCCTTGGTCCCTGACAGGATGTCCTCCTTAGGCTCGCCACAGGTGAACACAGGGTACCAGTCACAGCATGGCAGTGGCCGAGAGGAGGCAGCAGCCTGAGGTATGCAGGTCATGTTGGGTGAGGTATGAGGCTACCCTGCTGTAAAGTTTAAGCCCTTATGTTCCCATGGAGAAGCTACTCAACCTTTAAGCCTTTGGAAAACTTGCTCCCACCGAGCAGCAGTGAGCAGCTAAATGTGCCACGGAGTCGGTGTGGACTTAGCTCTCTCCATCCTCACTACAGTGAGGGCGACAGGGGACCAGGAGGCAGGGAACAGAAAACTTTGCCCATGGATTTAATTTTCTGTGGCACAGAAAATGAGATTTAATGTGATTTAATTTTCTGTGGCACAGGACACCCCACTGAAAGCAAGGCAGGAAAAGAGAAAGACCCAAAGATCAAGCACTATAGGGATTTTTTTGGAGGTAGGGAGAGTGCTGTGAGAAGAGACCTGGCTATGGAGAGTAATGGAGAATGGGAGCCAAAAACAGTGCAGATGGGGTCTAAGGAGAGGACAGCTCAGTAGGAGAGATGCAAAGGAAAGAAACTTAGACAATTTGACATGAGTGGGATGGCAGATTAGAGCCAGTGTGAGGACTAGGGAGGCACAAGAGCAGAAGCCATCGGGTTAGAGGCACCTGGGGAATAAGGGCCCTGTTGAATTGAAGATGGTCCTTTGTAATTAAACCTGAGGAATTAACCCAAAATGCCTGCATTTCAATGCTGAGCTGCTGCTAGCAAATGAAGGGGGGCAGCACCAGGTGAGCAAGACGTCCCATGGTGAGTAAGACCTCCTATGGCAGTGAGCTACTGCAGGACCTCCAGTGCTTGATTTCTGACCTCTCACACTTCTGGCAGGCCCTTTTTCTTGCACTGTTTGGATGCGGAGAAAGAAGTTACCGTGAGTGGAAGCTGGAGACCTCCTGCCCCACTGACAGGTGCCAGAGGAGTGTGCTGGAACTGACGCCTGCATGCATGCAGAGGGTCCAAATATTCTTCTCTGATGGAGACCCATGGGACGCCATGGGGTGTCATGCCAAAAACTTAAAATAAAACAAACTCATGTCTGCTATTTTTAAAAAAGTCAAGATCCATACACCAAGAAATGTCTCCCCAGAATCTGCCTGGAGACAGAGTGTTATGAAGGCTGCACCGACCAAAAATGAGGAATTGGAAGAATTGCAAGCATGTGTATATTCAGCATTCCCTCTTCAAGGTGCTAACAGACAGTGATTTTGGGGCAGATTAGGGTTTTGAAGGGCAGAAAGCTGTTGTCCAAGCATCTCATTTTGCCTCATTTTGAAATGGTTTCACTTGCTGCAATAACTTGGAAAGAGATAAATGACTGAAGGAGGGAGTGCAGGCACGGGAAAGATGGTCTCACACTGAAATACTTTTACTCACGCAAGAACTAAAATCTCTGCTTCACAGTTGCCATTACGTTACCTGGGAATTCAGACTTTGCCAATAAACTTTTTAAACCAGGGTGGTCCAAGAGACTGTAATATTTCTAGGGCAGTTTAACTTTGATTTGGTACAATACACAATGCAATAGCAAGCAGAATAATCATGATGGTAAGTAACCTTCAGAGTATTGTCATCAGGACAAAGGTCCAAAGAAATAAAAATTTATCTCCTTTTGTAGAATGAACAATTCAGGGTTTGGTGTAAGAAGAATATATCACTTCTGTGAACTCTAATGAGAATTCAAACTTATTTCAGGGACGTTCTGTGCCAAGTGTTATCTACAGAAAGAAAAAGCTCATACTAATGGCACTTATTGCTAGTACTGTGCAGGGAAAAAGGAACAAGCAAAACAAAACAACACAATACAAAAAGCTTCACTCTTCTCCAAGCCAGGAAGGTAGAAGCAGATATTTGATTACTTCAGACATATTAAAACTGGAATATGTCCTTGCAATATCATCTCCATAGGAACAGAGATACAATAGCCATTGAAAAATAACAAAAAAAATGGACACACAGTTGAGAAGAGCATATAAGGCAAATATGAGGTGCTAAGTGTCACGGACAATGGAGGTCAGTGTCCTGATCTGAAAACTTTGTACTTTAGGATTCAAAAGATTTTCTCCTAAATAAATAACTAAAAACAAACAAACAAACAAACAAACAAACAAAACAACAACCTGAACCTCATATTTTTCAGCTTTTGTAGCTCATCAAAAAATTGGCATTTTCAGGTCACTCAGTAGAGCTGGTAGGAAGTATATGAGTAAGCAGTTTGAGAAGAATCAAAGAATATATGGAAAGGCAGATCCTTCCAAGAATGTTCAGCAGTAATATTGCTTATTGCTTTCGGTAAATCTAAATGCAGCTACTCAGCTATCCTTCTCAGCATAGCACTGCACTAAAGTAATTACATCACCAAATGAGCTTTTGACTCAGAAGGGAAAGGCTTACCAAAGACAACAACAAAGAAAGTGGAAACTTCACTAGTGGCTTTTGCATCCTGTTTTAATTCATTTGAACCAAATTCTGGGTCATCTTTATTCTTTTCTTTTTTCCCCAAAACTGTTTTTGAAAGTAATTAATGTACTATGGCATCATTCTGATCACCCATCTTGATGGATTTTGTTGTGTGGCTTTTCTCAGAACATTCATTGAACTTTTAACAGCAGTATTGGGCATATGCCTTGCTGACAAAAAATTTCCATTACCGTTTTTAGAGAACTGCCACAAATGACCCCAAAGTCTCATTTCTGTGTGATAATACTGTGTTTATATGTCTACCATTAAAGAGAGCTAGATTAGAGTTCTTGTTCTTTCATAGGGATTAATTTTCATTTATCAGCCCTTAATATTGTCTGATCTTCACCTAGTCATTCAGTACTGTGAATTTCTTGCCTCTCTGCATAGCAGCTTTAGACTTAACTATCTGGAATGATTTCATATCCTCTGCAAAAATTTTCCCCTCTCTATTCCTTTTATGTTTCCTTTTGTTACCTCTTTATCATTTGTGAATATGCTGAGCATGACAAGTCCTACCATATGTCCTTTGAGATGTTCAATAAGCTGCTACAATGTTCATTTACTAATATATGCGGTTACAAGACAGACACAAAAATTATTTTGGTTAATAGAGAGAAAACTTATTTAGCAGCTTTTGATGAAAGTCCTTGTCAACCTCTTTTTCTTAAGGCCAAGCATACTGGATTGACAGGGTCACTTTACCAGTAAACTGCCACCTTCAGAAAACACAGTTTTAGAAGACATTCCTGTGACTCATCCAAAAAGGTATCATTCCATCCATATTTATTAATTCCATTCTTCATTACAGTTCCTTGCCAATCTGGCTGGTGCTGAAGTTGAAAGTAAATGGTTTGTCTTTCCCAAGATGACCTGAGTCACCTTTTGAGACACTGGTACCAAATTAACCATTTTTTACGTCCTGATTCTCAGGCTGGGTCAAAGCAGCAGGTTATTTGCTTAGTAGTTTGACAAGTCCACAAATCTGAATTTCTTTTAAAAAAATGGCAACTCTCAGAGGACTGCATTCAGGTTATTGATTTCTGAAATGCTTGAAAAACTCTGACAAAGTTTTTCACTGTTCTCTTCTCTGCTGTTCTACATCAGTGATAATTTCCCCACCTTCCTTTAAAATAAAAAAGGATAAAAAATTTTCACCTTCATTCACTTTCACCTACTGAGTCTAGCAAACTCTTTTTCTGATATGTATGAAAAAGTTTTGATTATTAGCTTTTGTGTATTTAATGAGTTGCTCTTTTTGCCTTTTTTTAGTTTTTTTGGCTGCTGTTGTTTATTGATATTTGCTACAATCCATTATCTTCCTCTCAAGTAAATACCACTTACATTTTTAAGAGTATAGGTTTTTTTCTCACTTCTAATGCTCTCCTTTACTCTTCTGTACAGCTATACTAGGTCCGAAGTGTGAGAATGGTCCTCTTCGGGCCTAAGATTCTGGTATAGCATGTTTTAATAGGATTTTACCTTGTTACCTATTCCTTTTAAATGGCTTTTTAATGAGTTTCCTCATTTTAGGATAGCTTTTCTTTTCTAATGTTTCATTCTGCTATGAAGGATATTTGTTTTCCCTCTCAATATTGCTGTCAAATCTGTTTGCCTTATGGTCAGAGTGGCTCTTCTGTACATGCATCCTGAGACTCCAGTTCTGGGACCTGCTCAGAGCTAATAGATTCCTGTCCTCTTGTGGCTTTGCTGACTGTTTGCCCAAAAAGCAGATATTAATGGGGTGACTGTATATTGAAACTAATTTTTCCCAGGGTATCTGATGTCTCACAATGTTATTGTTTGTCTCCTGCCCTGATTTGCTTCCTTCCAACATAATTTTCAGCACAACTCCCAGGCCTCACTCCCACTGACAAGCCTGCGGGAAGAAGACAAACTGCACTTAGAAATGTTCATCTTGCTGAGTTCTCTACAGATGATCTCCACAAAGGGAGATAAGCTTGAAAGACTGCAGAGCAGAAGGCAGATGATACAAGTATGCAGAGCCTTTGCCTCTTTCCTGCCTGTCAGAATATACCTTGTCTCCCTGCCTGGGCTTCCAAGCTCACATCACTTCTACTGCACTTACCTGATGCTCAAGAACAGCCACAAAATATGGAAAAGCTAGTTCCCATAGTTTAAAAGCCAATTCAGGAGTGAACAAGTTTATAAATTGAAGAAGATATAATTAACTGACAGTCAGCATACTATACATTCAGGATGAATATTTGCCACTCCCTATAACCCACTGGTTGCCATGCTTACCACAAGGTTGCATATGCATGTGTGAGGTGCAGGTCCCTACTTGCTGCACCCCGTAATTCACTAGCCAGTGGAATGCTACTCATGACACCCAACAGGGCAGCTGATCCATCTTGCTGAGCAAAGGCTGAGGTGACAGCAGGGCAGCTTCTGGCAGGTTTTGACTCCTGCTGTTTCCACTCAAATATCTCTGCTGCTGTTAAATCTTTTTCATGTTTCTTTTCAGCCTTACTTTTTATTAATTTCTGAAAATCCTTTGAAATTTCTTGGTTACACTTTGGTCTGGCTGATGGCCATCTTCCTCTTTAACTTGATTGGTTTGGGGCCAATGCCCCCCAGACAGTTTTGTGAGTTTGACACGTGCATGCACTGTGCCCAATCGTACTCGTATCTTAAAAGCTGTGGTTATGCAGGACACTTGCCAAGAGTATACCATGCAGGTACCCCACAAAAAGCAAGTCAGGGATCTCTTGCTCTCAGCCCTGCCTCTATGAATGAAGAACAGACAGTGAAACATTACTATGAATATATTCTGAAGGGCAGAGATGAATCAGTCCAGGTGAGCAAAGGAATGATGCCTGCTTCCTTTTGCACCTTTCTGGACTCTCCTGAAAGTTGTCTCAAACTGCTTGTCCTTTGATGTCCTATTTGAACTCAGTGCTCTTCCCCCCAAACCTGAGTAAGATTATCCTGAAAATAAGTTGTATTTGCTACAAAGAAGAGAAGACTGTTGACCAACTACAAGTTCATTTGTGGGGTCCCTATGGATTTTCTAACTTGAAACATTTGGAGAATGGACGTGCAGAACTGTGCCATGGTTTCAGCTCAGCCAACAACTAGAATCATGCAGCCGCTCACTTCTCTAGTTGGGACGGGGAGAGAATCAGAAAAGTAAAAGTGAGGAAAAAAACCTCATGGGTTGTGATAAATACAGTTTAATAGGTAGAGCAAAATCAGTGCACCCAAGCAAAGCAAAACAAGGAACTTATTCACTACTTCCTATCAGCAGGCAGGTGTTCAGCCATCTCCAGGAAAGCAGGGCTCCATCACATATAATGTCTACTTTGGAAGACAAATACTATAACTCCAAAGTTCCCGCTGTTCCTTCTTCTTCCCCCAGCTTTATATACTGAGGGTGACATCATATGGCATGGAATATCCCCTTGGTCAGTCAAGGTCATCTCTGTCTCCTCTCAACTTTTTGTGCACCCCGAGCCTACTGACCAGTGGCCATGAGGAGCAGAAAAGGTTTTGACTACTTAGCAGCAACCAAAACCATTAGTGCCCTACTGACACGTCATCCCAAATCTAAAACACAGCACTTCACCAGCTGCTAGCCACAAAGTCAACCCCATTCCAGCTGAAACCATAACAAACTGCCATCTTGTAGTTGTTCCCAGTAGGCTTCATCCCTCCTATGTCAAGAGGGAAAGCGATACCTAAAGCCCCCTGGGGATTTCTGCTCTGTGAGGGGAGATTTTGTCGGCAGCTTGTCAGCTGAATCTAGCCACTTTCCTCATGCAAATCAGGCATTGACCTCTCATTCTTCATTCTTATGGCTAATCCAATTTTGCATACTCTCCAAGTTCTTGTATGTCAAAAATCTAGTGGCTTTTTCTTTTATTTTTCTTTCAAGCAGAATAAAGTATTCATAAAAACCTATGAACTCAATGGAGAAAACCGAGAGATATTTTTTTTAGACTCTTTTTCCCATATTTGATCCATAACAAATTTAAGATTATAGGTGACTGCAAAATTAATAAATATTTTATGAAAGGAAAAAAATAGAGTCAATAACTGTTATAAACTTTGTGGTTGCTCAGTAAGGAAACCAAAGGATTACTGAAACAAAATGGTCAGTAGGCTGAAAATGAATTTACAGTATATAAGTTGATCCACACCAGATCTGGCACAGGGTAGTTTGCTCCAAAGCTGCCTCACATTTCTGTGTGCACTGAAACAGAGAAAAGCTTCTGAACTTTCCTTTAGAAACTTTTAACTTCCTTAACAGACCAGGAAAAGGACTGAAAAGAATTCACTACAGAAGGAAGGCAGCAGCAGTAAATGCTGAAATGCAAAGAAAGTTTTAAACAAAACCAAGACACTCAAGTGGCAGAGCTTCTAAAACTAATTGGATTAGCAAATAGGGTACATTGTGGAAACAGGAAATAAACACTTTTTTTTTTTTGTAATCAAGTTTTCTCCCCACCACTATAAAATAATCAGCTTGATGAAATGCGAGTGTGACATTTGTCTTCCTTCTTTACAAGACGTTGCGTGAACTTCTCTCTCCTGCCAATTAGTATTGAACTTCACGTTTCCTTTCTAACAATGACGTAATAGATTCTGACACAATTTGCCAAAATAATTTTTTCATTAGACTTCACCAGACTTTGTCAATACTTTAAGATAGCAGGCAGCTCATTGTTTGTGATGATACCTAGCAGTGGTGTTACATGGCTACAGCTCTTCATTTAATATCTTTGTAAAAAGAAAGAGTCTGCAAAATAAATATGTTTTAGAGAAGGTTTTGGAGTTCAAGTTTCTAGCAAAGCTAAGAGGCATGTGGCTAGAGGTAAACACTAGAAGATAAAATGTTTTAATACAACTGTGATATTTGGTCTGGTTTTGAATTGTTGGAGCTTTTTGAGACAGAAGTAAGATGCATCTGCTTTCAGAGAGTGACAAGCTAAACCATATTTATATTGAAGTCAATTAAAAAAGATTAGGCAAGCTAGCATAATACCATTCTCTTTCTGACCTGTGCTTCCTCAGAAAATATTTTCCTTTTGGTGGTTTCACAAGGGCTGCAATTCTAACATATTTTTAAAAAAATGAATTTATCAAATCATTGGTTTAATCTTCCAGTCTAAAATTAGTGCTGGGCCTATGCACAGATGCAAATACACTTTCCATTCTGTAATTTCTCTCCTTATGTTGTCAGGGATTTTATTTATACCTTTTGCTTCCCTGTATACTTGTCCGCTTGTCATTCTGTCTTTAGTTTTAGTCAGCTTGTAAGCTCTTTGTGGGCAGAAGTTGTTCTTTGTCCTAAAGCTGGGAGGTGTCTCACTCAAACGGATAAATGTCTTGGCCTGGAAGCACTAATGGCATGGTGCAAAGCCAACAGACCTTCAGCTACCTTCATCTTACTGATTTCCAAAACACCTCAGAGGCAAGCGGAACAAGTTTTGTCGGGGTAACTCAGGTAGAACTGATCTTGCTTTGCTCTGTGTGGAGGTACGTATTTCTGAGGCAGACAACAAAGCTTCCATAACGGCCAGTTGCAGAGAGTGGATACATAGAGGATCTGATTCACCTGACAAAATGACGGTACCCATTTCCTAATTATGTGAATTGCTTCCTGGTTCCTACAGGCCTTTTTATCTAGATCTACAGTGACTCCAGAGGAAGTTTAAACAGGCTTATTATATAGGTGTCTGAAGAGATCTATGTCTACAACATCAATCTATGCAGACACCTATGAGTGGAGGTCCTCACACTCAGTTGAGTAAATGTCACACTTAATGTCTGTCAGTATCAGCCTGCAAATGCAGACAGTTCACAGTCTTTAATTTTGAACCTGCCAGAATAATGAGAGTTCAGTTATTCTGTTCCACTATCCTGAATTAATGAGGAAAGACTAAAACCATGACATGATTGGGCTGACCTAGTCACAATGGAATGATGGAAAGAGGTCAGCTGCATTTTTGGCAGGAATATAGTAAAGAAGGATCTTTGAACACACACAGACACACACACACAGACACACACACACACACAGGTACATAGAAAGGTGTAGCATATACAAAGGAAATAAATGCTGGCTTTTTAGAGCTTGACCCAGGATCTCAGTGATCTCAACTGAGACCATGTGCACTGACTTCAGCTGGTGGTGGACCAGGGCCTTTAACAGTGCCTCACAAGTTCCTAGACCTGCAGCTGTTCATGACAAAGGCAAGACCAGAAAAAATGAGCAAATATGATCATACAAATTTACAAATTCTTAAATTAAATCATAACATAGTAGTCCTGCTGTAGCTCCATGGTTTCCTTGATAGGAATCTGAAACACACCTGAAGTTATGGTGCGCAAACTTGTGTCCAGAAGGTAGACCTTCATCATCTGTTCCTGACATGACACAGATTCTGTGTGTTTTTATAATGCTAGTTAACACAAATGCATAAATAAATAAATTAAGAAAAATAGATTGGCAGCTAGGCAGTCTTGAACATGAAAGCTTACAGATGTAGCTATGATGTGTGCTGGTCAAGGTTTCCCCAAAAGGTTAAAACTGACATAAAAACAGGCTCACTTACTTTGGCACTGAGACACAAATTGATGTCTAAAATTTTCTGAGAAAAGTGGAGAGGCTTATAATCCATTCTCAATGTAACCAAAGGACAATTATAGACTACATCAAGCCACTAATAACCTCACAAAAGCATGAGAAAATTTGAAAAAAGAAAACTGTTAGAGGAGTCTTCTGAGTAGGAAACAACAGGTATACAGAAAAAACCCTCTAAACATGCACTTCCAAAGGAATCTGTGAAAATTAGGAGAAAAAATAAGCTCAAAGGGAGGGTTACTAACACAAAAGTTTCCACTTTGTTCTGTATTTTCTTTTCAATGATGGAAATCCATCCTGTTCTTCTAATACTACTCATGAATTCAGTAAGCTATTTCCATGACAGGCAAGTAGAATTCCTAATAATTTCTATTCAGAGTTATTGTCTTTTTCCTCTGAAGTCAAACTATTGCTTAAATAAGTCAGTGCTAATAAAGGAGTTAAATTATGTACTATTAAGTGAATTCAAGCAGCATGAGGCTCAAGAGCAGCCTTCCAGATCAATTATTTCCTCTTTAGGGTATTCAATTGTACTTACATCATTGTAGCACCAGTATCCACAGGACTGCCAAAAGTCACAGGGTTTATCTTGACTGCAGAGTTTCCTTTGGCTCCTGATACAGCTTACTGGAAAGTTTCAACAGGCAACCACACAACCCCAATGGCCCTAAAAGCCTATGGCTTTAAGCGGTTTTAACAACTGGCAAAAAAGCAAAATATGCCAGGTCAGTGTCTCCATATGAAAAATAGATGTACACACAACTTCAAATACAGCAGCAGCTTCAGACTTTGTGTTGGTTCTTAAAAAAAAAAAAAAAGAGAAACCAAATTTTATAGACTAATGTAACCCAAACAACAAACCCACTTACTGGGAGCCTTCCTTCATCTACTACAAATTAGACACTTTATGGGAAGTATCCTAATTTTGAGGCAGACCAGCAATGGAATGAGAAACTAAAGCAATGCTTCTGATTCTGTTGAATATATTAAGACTAAGCTTGCAGCAAGCTAGATTTGAATCAGAGACTTAGCCAAAAGGTGTCATTAAAGAATGAAAGGAAAGGGAAAATTAGTGCAGTATTACTTTGCACACGAGTGTAAGCCATAAATCCTAAACATTCATTTCAGAGGGAATGTAAACAAGTCATTTGAAAATATATGCAAATCCAAAGATTGTCAGAATCTTTTAATGAACTAGATTTGGTGCAAAACCATAGAATTCTCTCAAACAAAACTGTTATTGAACCCAAAAACGTATCTCTGGATGTAATTTTTAGGAAAATTGGCTAAGAAAGGAAGAAGAGAGAAGAGCAACCTGCTAGGAGAAGCTGCTAGCAAATAACTAACCCTGCTGCAGGGCTAGTTAAAAAGAAATTGCTTATTAAAACTATGTAATCTAAAATGAATTGTTATAATGTTAACAAGATTTTAAAACTTTACTGCGTTAGTTTATCTTATATAGTCTATGTATTGGATAATATTTGTAATTACATGTTTTTACATGACAAAAATAAAAAAGACTGGGATTTGAGTATTCCTGAGTTTTACCATTAATCTAATTTTTTCATGTATGGAATGAAAATAAGCACGTTCTTGCGATGGGAAACATCCAGGAAGAGAATGCTCCAGTCAGAAATGGGAGCTGGCTGTCCTTTTTTTGCCTTTTTTTCTTTTGTCATAAGTCCTATTTTTACTTTTTTGCAAAAGAAAGAGTTTTTGAATTTGAAAATTCTTTTGCAGAATATAATTAATTGCTTTCTTAGCTAACCCTAAATTAGTGTAAGTCTGTAAGATGGAGAGAGATCATTTTTTAAATGCTCAGTTTAGTTTGACAAAGAAACTGGAATGAATGGTAGAGATATTGTTACTTACACTGTATTTTCATTTAATTACTGTGTGATTCTAGTTTTCTAGAAGTTAATAAGATGTTTTACCAGTAAAAAGGCTGAGAAAGAGTCCCCCATTTTTCTAACCTGGAGAAACTGGAGCTCTGAGGTCTTTTTTCACCTGGTTTGCCTGTAGCCTGAATGAGATTCAGCTGCAGATGTAGATTCGAGTTAGTCTATCTAGATTATTCCAGATGAAGTTGAGATGTCTACGTATGAGTTAAAGGTTTACAGCTGGTAGTCTAAACGTCTCAACTTCAACTAAATGTACAAGCAGTTCTGTTCCTTCATTCCTTTCCAAGTGAAATACAACCAATGCCCAGATTAAATTCACATTTAAATATATTTTTGTCACTCATGCCCAGATGAGAGACAACACTTCAAGATATATGAATAAGTAGCTACCTACACAGTCATGCTCAAAGTGAGATATGCAGACCCTTACAAACCCTCCTGCCTCAAAGAAAAGCAGGATTAAAAAAAAACAGCTTCTGGAACCTTGTTAGGCACTGCTTGCTGGTCTCGAGAATAAAGCGATGAGCGCTAGATTTGATGCCAACACCAACACCTGCTCAGTGGTTTCAGCAGCTTTCTGTGTCTCAGCAGGGAGACCGCACCTGCAAATTATCACTCAGCTGCTGACGGCAAGTTTAAGAGCAACAGTAGCCTGCAGTTATTGTCTGGTGATGCTCTTGAGCCACCTTAACAATCAGGATTATTAACTATCAGTAACAAGTATAGAACTAGTCCTCTGTTATTCACTCAGGTCCTGGCATTTGAAGAGTTACTGCTTTTCTAGCTCTCCTGCAGGGTCCCAATCAGTAGCCAAAATCAGTGCCCTGGTTGGTTATGGAAAATCTGTTTCTCCAGTGCTATGTCTGATGTTTGCCAGAGCAGTGTTTTTCAATAAGCTGTGTAAGCACGTTCTTGAAATTCACTGCATTAATCATCTTGCATTTTGTTTCTAGGGCAGCACGCTACAGGGGTGGTTATGGAATCAATTTTGACAAAGGGGAGAAAGTTCAGGCTCAGAAACTTCAAAATGTTAGCATTTCCCAAGAACATTAGGTAAGGCAGTTTTTTTCCTTACTCTCCAAATTGAAAAGAATATTTTGTTTCATGAGATAAAATTCAAAGTAAACACCATTTGATTCATATATTACATCCAAGAACTCTGGATTAGCTTTGAAGCTTGCACCCTCTATAGTAATCTTTTTGCCAGGGCACAGATTCTTCTGTTCTTGCAGCAGACAAACAGAACATATGAAATAACAGAGACCATGACAGCTCATCTGGGTGGGGAGCCAGTCCAAGCTCTGCAGCTGTCCACAGCTATTATGCACATTTCTGTAACTTACCTAAAGATCATATTATTACCAGTTCCAGCTAACTCTGTTGGCACTGCAAATTGTGATAATTTACAGCAGTTAAAAGAAAAATGAAATTTTGAGAGCCACAGAACTAGCAGTACTCACACAGAGGATTTCATAAGGCTGCTTTAAAAAAAAAAAAAAAAAGAAAATTAAAATGTTATTTTTTAAACCCAGGTTCTGCAAAGGTCACTCTGTAATATAGAATTAATTCATTCACTTAAAATGCCTGAGATCTACCAAATTATGAATTAATAATGATAGCTGGTCTTTTAAGTCAAATCAATCTCACCACTTTCCCTCCCCCAAAAAAGGTCATGATATTTTCTTATCTGCTTCAAGTGAATCCAATGGACTTTAAGCACGCAAGTTCAGCACAGGCAATGCAGCATTCAAAAATGTCCATTCTCAGCAAAGCAATAGTGAGGTCTGCAGCATTCGTTTGTGTGTGGTTATTGGGACCTCTGGACCCTTACTCTGTCCCTACTGGGAACATTTCCAATAGCTTCAATGATCGTAAGATCAAGCAACTAAGAGGATAATAATATGGGCAGAAAAAGCATGTGACATTTGGTAAATGAAGCAAACTGCATGTTGTTAGGGGCCACAAAATGGAGTGAGGAGACAATCAAGGAAGAATGAAGACAGTCCATCATCCAGGCTTGAATTTCAAAGACTGACCTATCCAAAGGGAAAGAGGTCTTGGTTTTATCAGCACAAACACAGTTTGCACAGAAGAAAAGATATTCTTGGGTCTTTCCCCTCTGAGAAATCAATAGACAGAAATTCTGTGAGCCAGACCCACAACACAAGTTGGGGACAGTGAATTTCAGAATGTAACCTTAATCTTCCTCTCCCTTTACCCTGAATGACTGTCAGACTCTGTTTAAAGATAAGACTTGTGATCAGAGCACTCACTTTTTTTCCCCTTGGTGTCCACGTAACACAAAGCACAGGCATAGACCTGGGAACAGAGGCTTGAAGGGTCCCAAAAGTTGCTCATTCACAGATTTCTGCCACAAATAATATAGGTTACAGCACAAGCAAGGATACAGACTCCTCCTACCCAGAATGGTCTACAGATTTTTTTTTTTTATACACATTTTATCTAGAGGTGAGATTTGTGGTTTGAGCCCCTGAGACAACAGAGGCCTGAGCTCAACCAAATAACGCCACCTCTCTCACTAACACAACAAAACACACCTACTAATTACTTCCTACAACCACATTTCCTTCACCACCACCCCACATTACTGCATCCTGGTGACTGACCTGAGGCTTCGGCTTCCCCTTCCCTTTCTGCTTTCCCTTCCCCTTAGGTCTTCACACCCTGTCAAGAAATCATCTTGTGAACTCACCAGGGCAGCTGCTAATGCCTGAGAAAACAGGAGAAGCTGATTTAAAAAACAGCATCACAGCCAAACAGAACAATTTGGGCTTTTTTAATAGCATATTCTAAAGAAATTGGAAGGACATGCTCTCTGCTTATCTGCTTTCCAAACACCTATTGCTTTGTTCCTCATTACTGCATGTTAGCACAAGCTGGGTAGACAACCTGACATTACAAAAGACACTGAGGGATTATGAGCTGCTATGGATTGTAAAATGCAAATTCACATTTGAGTGCAGGCAGGGGACATCAGATATCTCTGTTCCCTCTGCAGGGGTTCTTGGAAATTGCACAATATCAGATCATGCAGTAGAAAATGCTTTCAGGACTGGAGCATGAGGTAAGGGGTCAACTGAGCCACACCGAACACAAACAGAATCTACTTCTGAATGACTGGATGGAACCTGATTCACAAAGAGGGGGATATTTTTTAAGTCCTATTGAATGCTTAATTGATGGCACTTTCTTTTTCTATGCATGAAGTCGATGGCATGCTAAACATTTGATCTATTGTGAGTTTCACCAGTGAAATTGCTATTCACTGATCAGTGTTGGCAGATTTAGCTGAGGTTTCACCGAGGGGTGACTACATTGTACTTTCATGTACCTGAAAAAGCCTCAGATGGATTCCAGGGAAAATTCGTGGTTTTTGTTTTCCAAAGAAAATTCATGGTTTTACTTCTAGTGTTTTCTGAGCAGGTAGGCAGAAATGTTCAAAGAGGACTATTTGTAGGACATGGGTTGTTTTGCCTGCCCTGAGCCCTGCTGGGTATTCCCTGCACCTGACAGTTTGTAGCAGGGCTGAGCAAATGACATCTTGAGTTGGTTATGTGAAGAGCTTTCTCCCTTGCTGCAAGCAGTTTGTTGCAAGAGGTCTGCATTTAACTTCCCACATATATATATAATATATATACAGATAAAAGATGAGACTACCAAGCAAAATAAAGATATGAGCCCAGCCCATTTGACTACCTTAGAGCTCAGACAGATAACAATAACATTTGAGTTTTAGCACAAAATACTTTCACTGTGATGTGAGCTAATCTGTTTTCCCGTGCATTTGGTAGATGCTGAGCATGTTCGACTATTCAGTCACAGCTGAGCCATGGAAGCTTGATTGCCTGTGACAGCCCTATGCAGCAGTGGCATCAAAAACTGTGGAGTGAGGGTGGCATGGCCCAGCTGAAGGGCTTTGCTCAGAGCACAGTCCTAAGGTGTTTGGTCCTTGTTGCCCCAGCCTATAATGAATCCCATCGCATCCTCATCAGCACTCAATGTGGCAAAGACACCAGCTCTTCTGCAGGGTAGGCATCCACATGGCTGTATGTCAGGTTAGGACAGAGCCTCCTCTGAAGGGTGGTGGGTAATAGCACCTCAGGCTTTGGCTTCACTGACAGCTACTGAACATGAATACCCACTCTATATCTAAATCTCATTACATCTAAAGCCTGTGTTTCTTTTTCAGTCAGTGACATCACTGGCTGAGATACATGGCGACAAATGAGCATCTTCCTGTGTCAGGAGGAAATTCTGTGGGGAATGGCAGGTAGAGCTGAGCCTGTTTCGCACCAGGGAGCCTCTGAAAGTCCTTCCTCTATGTTTTCCACTGAAAGGAAAGCTGTGCTTCTTTGAGGACACAATGTGTGAATAGTGACAAAGCACAAGTTCCTTTAAAGTGCTGAATAATTTAGACATGAGCACATGGACAAAAAGCTCCAAATTATCTCACACTCAGATGAAAGCTGAACACCCTTGTAATGATAAAATAATTGATATAACGTTCATTTATATAGTGGACTCCATGTATGGACCCAGCCTGACCAAACGGATACATAGTTCCAGTTGTGAGTAATGGTGTTACAACTGATTTCCAAGTATTTCAAGAGAAGACATCCTTGTAATCTGAATGCATACATAGTCTACAGTTATAGATCTATATCATACTACTATTTTGTACAGGAACTCCGATTTGCACAACAACATTTAATAAATACCAGTTCTTGGCATTGGCTGGATCGCTGTATACTTTGGAAGAATTTCAAGCCTTTCTTCATTTAGTTTTACAGTTGCTAGGATGCACAGAGGCACTGTGGAGGCACTGTTCTCTTTCTGGAATTCATCTAATCCCCTTGAGGTAAAAAAAAATGTCACAGGTAGCAGCTAGGTCCTCCTCCTCTGAAATACTTCCACTGTGCATTTGGTGTCAGGAACCAATGTCGACCTGTGCTGAGGCATTTTGACTTTCTTTTGATGTTGCAATGATATTTCCAGCATCCTTATTAAAAAGCATGGGCTCAGCTCAGATCCCAAGCCTGTTCCAAGCTGGAAAATATGTCTTTTCTCTACTAGAACCTGTGGTGGCCTCTGCTATCCTTTATTAACTTCACACATGGGATTTCAAGGCTTTTGATTCGTTAGAAATTTTTCAGAGCTTCAAGTGGAAACCTTTCTGACAACTGACACAGTTTGGGTATATCAGGGAGTAAATCTTCCAGACCCAGTCTGAGGGATCAACCTAAAACTACCCAGATTCACAGATACGTGTTATGAGTCTCTCCCTCTAATGCTATCTAGTGGATTGGACATCAACAGAACCAAAGGGAAACTATGGCCCATGAAGGAGAAAAGAAAATACAAAGCAAGGAATTGTATCTCTACAATCACTCCATTAATAAGCTGGAAAGATGTGGTCAAATCTCCACAAATACCTGGAAAACTGCACCTCCACATAAGAGTAGTTGGGAATTTTTCCATCATGCCCATTTTCTCAGGCATGTGAAATAATCCTTTACACCTACCTTTATGCCTTCTGCTACTGATCTCTCCCCTTCCGAGTCCACAGCTTCCAAGTCTGATTTTGCCTGTTTCTCATACCACAATCTCCTCAACACACAGAGGAAATTCACAATTTGGAAGGGCGTTTGTAAAGAGGTAGTGGGACTTCTGTTTCTGCAGTGCTGGGGACCTTCTCCTGTAAGTAAGTGTAAATTCTCTGCCCAGTAAGGGCTACTACTGCAAAGTCCATGGACAATAATGCCAAGTAGTTGACAAATCTATTTTCCAGATACATCCAGCTTCCAGATGGCTAGAGGTTCCTGTGTAGAATGATCTCTGTAGGTGTGTCTATGGTAGTCCAGCCTTATGCAACATCATAGGCTGCTGGCATTGCTAGTATCAACAGTGGTAACATGCTATTTCATCGCCAATTCTCAATTTGCAAAACACAGTGCCTGCAAATTACCCATGATTTGTTTGTATCATTTACAACAAGGAAACCTCCCAAACCACAAGTCAACATGTCAATCTTATTCATCACTGCAGTTTATTTTTAATTCAGCATTTTGTAAATACTAGATTTGCTTTTATTGCTGTCTTAACACAGAGTAACATCCCACTATCATACTATTTATATCAGAAAAGAAATTGCCAAAGGCTAAATTTGAAAAACTACAGTTGGATAACTATACACTTTGATTAGCAACCTTAAAAGGCTGTTCATAAAATAGAATGCTCTGGAACTGCAGTTTCACATTTCCTGATATCACAGATGTCCTGTTACTATACCTCAGTCAGCAGCAAGGCAGCTACCAGGCTTTATAAACTTGCTCCGAAATCTGGGCTACCAGCTAATCTGACCATCATGTAGAAACCAATATAAGATACAGAGTCCCACAATTAGTTCAACCACCAAAATGCAATTATTTGCAAAGAAAACCCTTTTGGGCACAAGCCAGTATTTCTGTACTAGCCAAACATGAATAGCTTCCTTAGTACATCAGATGCCTTAGCACTAAGGAAAGGCCAAACATAGCTATCGTGACCCCAGGGAGAATGATAGAAATTTTCTTTCAGACTTATATTTTTAAATTATCAGTTTCAGTGAATTACAAGCAAGCAATGACTGAATCTATTCTGAGGACCACTGGTTTGCTCTGCAGTCCAAAACTCAGGAGCGAGGTATTACTGACCCAGCTGAACCCCAAATTTCATCCTTTTTGGCAGTTTTAGCAAGAGGGAAAATGGCTGTAAAAGTTGTGACTGAAACCCTGCTTCTTGCCTGCATTTACTGTTCCCATGAGGCTTATATTTACTGCTAGCTGGCTGAAGGCTAATGTCTCTACAAAATCTACCTATTCTGCTGATTTCTAGTGCCATGTTGGCAGGTAGAGCTCCCCTGCTTCTCTATGTATTCAGCCTCTGTGTGTTTACTAACCACTAGTAGTGATCACTCCGGATAATTTCCAGGACACTTTGCAGTACTCACAGGAAACAGGGCTCAATAGGATGAGGTTTAAGTTCTACCAGGTCAGCAATCTTAAAGGACCACCACTGTGTGGCTGTTAATGATTCCAGCAGGATAATACTACAGAAAGATGACTGAAGTAGTAACTCCGTACTCATATCTCCATGTCTGTATTGCTGTGGTTCGAGTCACTGTGGTTTTGCCCAGTGTTGATGGCTGCACTGTATTCCACTGCGTTAGGGTGAAGGAGCCTCCAGGTACAGTATCAGGTCCAGAGCACAGGACTGCTCTGTTCATTCAGAGCTAAAATTCACCAGTAAAGATGCATAAAATATACTGCCTGGCTGTTTTCCATGTTATGTCTTGCCTGTAATTAAATAGAGAGCTTTCCAGTTTGGTCAATCCAGTCTTGCTGTTAGCAATACATTCATTTTAACTCTTTTTTTTGCCTCCAAAATGAAAGATTAAAATAAACACATAAGACCCGTCCCCTCTGAGCTGCACCTTTAGCTTCTTTAATGGTTTCAGAAGCTGCATTCCTTTCTCTCCCTCTCCCTTCTCCCTTCAAAATCCAATCTTGCTGCTGGGAATTGATTTTCTTTTGTTATTTCCTAATGCTCTGGATAGTCAAAACTGAAGTGTTATTTCTACTTGGTTTGATTCTTCTCTTTTTGAATTAATGAAGTCTTTTCAAGAGGTAAACAACATGACTATTTAATAAAAAAAATACATCTAAATTGAAGGACAAAGCCAGGAAGTGCGACAATAAACCTTCTAATACTCCAGGACACAATACATCAATTGAAATTATTTAACCACAAGAATTTGTTGTGGGATCTTGCACAGCATGTGGATACAGAGTCTTGAAGATAATTTCACTCATTTCCCGTAGGGTAACACATCTCAATAAGATTGTTCTGAACAAAAAGAGAATAACAAATGCTTTTTTTACTAACAGACTGAGGAAATACTTGATAAATGCTTGAAAGTTATTCTTGACACAGATACAAAAATAATAGGCAAGAGGACACAAGCCTCACTTGTTCAGATCCTAGTGTTTTTAATAGATAGGTCAAAGTGAGTTTAAATTATTCCCTGTGCCTTCAGAGTGTATTAATTTGTTTTTGAAATTGTGCAGCAAAAGCCTCCCAAGAAGAATGTCAAGGCAAGTGGTTTGCCTCCCAACCAGGGAGAATTTTGTGGTCCTGGTTCATTCCAACAATGGTCTGCATATCCTCTGGCTGAGGTGGGGCACATACATCAATAATGTCACCAGGGTCTGCTGCTTTCAACCGTTACATGCAGTTGATTAAGTTTACAAGGATGCTTCGGTGTCCTGCTGGATTATGGCAGTAAATCATCAAGGAACAACTAGGATCAGCTGAACTGGCCTCGGTCTTAAAACACCTAATGTTTTTGCTTTTCTATAGTAGGGAGGCACAGAACTGGTGAATGTCTGTCCCACAGTTTCTCCAACCCAAAGGCACATCCCCTGCTGGTTCCCCTTGCTCCCTCTGCAGCTATAGAGGTCCTTCATAACCTCCAAGGCCTGTGGAAGAGACAAATCCACAGAAGTCCTTTTCTCTCTCTGCCAGCACCAAACTGCCAATAGACTGGGAAGGAGAGCAGGGCCATTTGAGAAGCACCTTCTGTTCCTTTGGTGATCCTTCTAGTATCCTAAAACAGGGCACTCAGAGAGAAAAGTGAAGGAGGGACACAGAAAAGACAGAAGAATGATTTCTCCTTGATATGTCTGCAAAATACAGTCACTCTACATATAGTATAGGCCAAAACTGTGTTTTCTACACCTAAATTATGAGAAATATCCATATATCTGAATCAACAGGAATATACATGAAAAAGATACTTAAAATTACACAGCCACACTTCTGAAATCTTCTAACTTGTTGTTGTTTTTTTTTTTATTAGCAATACTTTGCAATTTCTTTTTTTTTAATGTGGACTTAGACACCGAGTCCAACATTTTTCTACACAACCTATAGAAGAAAAATTAATTACGTATGAAGCTCAGGTAATGCATTTGCAATCATGAGAGGGACTGTACTGTCAATGCTGCATACTTATTCTTGTGTCTACACAGAAATACCCCATTTCTACACTGCATATTAAATTTATAGGTTCTGACTGCCTGGAGAAAGATCAAACATGAAAGAAGCCAACTGACAATCCCAAATGCTGCTGCATTCCAGATAAACTCTGGTATTTTATTCTATTAAATATAAAAGTTGCAGACTGAGTTGGTCTGTAAATTATTTTCTTCAATTGGTCTTGAAGCATTTGAAAATGTCACACTTATTTTTTCCTTGTGTTGAAATCATCATCTTCACAGATTTGCTTTAAAGTATAAGTAGCAATACTAATGGACGATTTGATAAGGCAGCTTTTTTGTTCTTAACACAATCAAATATTTCAAATTAAGTAATTTTCCTTCTCATACTTTCCTTTTATCTTCTAGAGAAATGTAGTTGTCCTCAAAACAGTGGCAACACATTACCACAGGAAGCACGTTTTATGAACTCTAATTCCTAAAAACAAGGATTTGGTGCTGTAAGGAGGTATTCTCACCAGAGAGGCTTCAATTACATCTGACAGAAAGCAATTACATGTGTCAAAAAACAAACAAAATTGTTTCTCCATGAGAATTTCTGACATTTTGAACTTTATTTTAATTCCATAGAATGTCAGTTTGGAAATAGTTTACTGTGATGATCTTGAAACAGATCCTTTCACTGACACGGAAATAGTTAAATAGATTATAAACATATTAATAAAATATTATTTACATTGATGTCATATTGAATTGAAAAATCAGAATTTTCACATTAAATTTCATTAAAATCAATATGTGAATATATTTAAATTTCAATGAAATTGCATTTTCTGAAAGAGTTTTTTTCCATGCTGAACAACAAAAATAGACCATGTCTTCTTATAGGACCAGGGTAGACCCCTAAGGATTAGGCATTAAGCTAGAGCTGGCACCTGGTTTACATGCTTAATTTCAAAATCTGAACACTCAGAACCCATGCTCGATTGCTGCCTGTCCCTGGAAGCATCTCAGTGCACTGAGAGCTAAGTTTCCAACACCTCTGTATCCCACGTACCTCAAACTGCATCAGCATGGATGGCAGCTGAGACATAGCTTTCATCTAAGCTCTCCTGGGCTACAGGTGCAATTCCACATATGTATCATCAGAGCCCCAATGCATTAGGAGCCCTCATAAATTACCACAAGCTCTGAATAAGTCTCTGTATGTTGTTAATCTCTTGCTGCTCTCATCCAATAGTTTAGTGTCTGTAGCATTTTTCTTGGAGAAATGATCCCATACTGTCTTCTGCCTGAAGGGAATCAAATCTACATTTTCTGTATGAGTCCCCTTATCACTAAGCTACAAACTCTTTTGGGAAAGGGCCAGACAGGCCCACTCTACCTGCTGAAGAAGAAGCTGAGGGAATTCAGCTCAAGTTGAGCTTAGCTTACATTGACAGTAGAGCTTATTAGTCTCCTGAGAGGAGACTGTGGCATTCCCCGAGGACCAAAGCAATCTGCATTGCAGTCTTTGGCTATTTTATTTTATATCAGAGAGTTATTTGATTGTGGCAGGAAACTGGAAGTGAGAAGGTGCACTGACAGCCATGCTGCTGTGCCACTCTTGTGCTTCCTCTCTCTGTGACAGAATTAATATTTGATTAATATAAATTCCAAGAGTTTCAGACAGAAAAATGAGGGTAGAGTCAGCTGCAAAACCAGACTTGATTTATACGGGCTGTTGTCTCCCTTCAGCTGAAAAAAAAAAAGAAAACCTGTCTGTGAACACTGTTCCCCTTTTGCACCGTGGAGAATAAAATCAGAATCACGAACCACTTTTATTGGTGCTTTAAGAGAAGTATTGCCCGTTAGAGGAGTTATTGTATCTGCTGTGTTTGGAAGAACAAAGGGTCAGTGACAGCAGGAAGAGAGCAAATAGTGTTACCTCATGCATGGATGAGAGGTTAGTTCAGGAGGCACTCACAGGAATGTTTGTAAAGCCCAGAGGGGACTCTGATGAGTCTGCTCTGTTACGAATTTAAAGCTAACAAAGTGTGATGTCCTTGGAAAATCTAGTTATTTACTTGAGGCACTGCCCAGATGCAGAAGATGTGCCCTCAGGAAAATGAAAGGTAAAGGATTTTGAATACTTCACAGTCGCAGAGTATCCAGCATTTTCTGGCCATATTTAGAAGGTTCATTCCAAATTTATGAGAATCAATAATGATGGCCACTGTGTTAAGATAACTAAGTATAATGGACCAAAAAGAAAATTAAAATCTCAAAGGAACTGGAAAAGGAATGAGTACTTTCAGCCTACTGCACTCATTCAAGCAGAGTAACTCATGGCGGTAGGGAGCGTTACCTTTCTTCTGGGAGATGTGGGCTTCCACTTCGCTGGTTTATAGTGCTGGACATTTAATAGCTTGTAGAATTAACTTCAAGGTGGTACTGAAAACTGAAAATGAGAGTAAGAAGGCCCAATATGAAAAAGGCACATTTGGTATGGCTTGGTGTACTACTAAATTCCACAAGTTAACACTTGCAAGGAAAAAAGTACATATTGATCTAATCAAAGGCCAGATAAACATCCTGGTCTGAAGGCAGGCAACAGCCTGTGGTCAACTACCAGGTTGAAGAGATCAACGTTACTTTCAGTGGCTCACCAGTATGACTCTTGTTATACAGCACCAGAAAAACCCGGTTTTGCAGACAGACTATCCTCGTTGTTCCAGCTCCCCAGAGAAACACAGACAAAAAGTGTGTAATTCCCCTAGATGACCTCCTTAATGCAGGCTAGGGAATAGGTCTGGAAACAAGGCACACTTTGAACAGGCTAATGCATTATTTCTTTAAGGGATGATCTCATCACCTAGCTGAAAAGAAATGTAGCCTCAATGTTTCTGGAAATTGAAGCTGTCAATGGAGAATGGTTGTTTGCTATGGACATTAAAATATTACTACCCTGAGGAATGTTTACAGAAAAAAATACTGGTAGAGTTCTATACATGAGCAGGACCAAGAGGGATTGAAAATTAAAGGGAAGGCCAGCAGTTGAATGTGTTGGCCAACTTCAGATACAAACATAGAAATGGAAAGTGGCTGTTAAGTAAAACCCTGTAACATGCTAAAAATGGCACCACAGCAGCCAGGACAGCTGGTGACAGCGCCACTTGAAGTTTGCTGTAAAAACAGCAAAGCAGAGAAGTGCATTTCATCATATCTCTTAGCTGACATGGATGGCTGTTACTCATGGTCAGAAATAGCACATATGACAAATTTCTGCTATATACAGTTGATGATTCAGAATACGCTTGTCACCCATATGATCCCTGGAATTGAGAACTCATGAAATTATGTTTTGTTCACGATTAAAGGTGCTTGCAACCTGACAGTTTGAGCACAGACCAGGTGTATGTTTTTTTTCTAAAAGGGTTTAAAAAGCAAAACAAAGAATCACAATTAGTGCTTTCAAAAGAAGGCAACACAAAAAGATATTATTTACTCAGCATTTGGAACTGTAACTTAAATGTTATGTCATTCTCCAGGCAGGGGGGAGAGGAGATTTTTTGTAATATCGAGCAGACAATAGTGAATTGGGTCCTCCAGACTCCTGTTAATGTTCAAAACTAAGAAAAGATGAAGGAGTACTGGAGTTTTTGCTTTCCTTGTTTTTTTTGAAAGACGTGAGTTTTGTCCATGCTTTTAAAGAAACAATAGCAATACCATACTCTAGAAAATGGTTAAGAGTGGTAAATCCAAAAGTGCAGAATATTATTCTTTTAATTTAGTACATGATGGCTAAGACCCAGGAAAGGGTAGGATTTTAGATTCATGTAATATGCCTACTGTAGACATATGGTGGGCTGGCTGTTGTTAATTTTGGCAACAACCCCTAGAAGCCTAAGAATCTAACAGAGGGGTTATGCTGCTACTTCAGTGTCAAGTTCATCATCTTAAGGCACAGCACTGATGACAACTGTATCCTTGACAGGATTTAATCAGTTTGCTCTCATTGAATCCCTTGAACAGCACTACTACTATGTTTAATCTCCTATGATTATGTGACTCCTAAAAAAGTAAAAACGCCTCTTAAATGAAGAAGAGGTAAAGGATCATTCTACTTCTAGCAGAATAACCAGTCTCTCACATCTCCCAGTTTTTCTTGTGGCAGTATTCCTGAGAGAATACTTTTGTGTATCCCAAACAAGGGTACAGGTGGCAAAAGATGGAGCTTCTGAACCGTTAACACAGAACTATTCAATTCCATTCCACCCAGCCAAGAACTAGGTGGCTATTAGAAGGGCTGTCAGGAAGGTTATTTTGCAGTCAGCATCCCTGCATGTTTATTCTATACCATAGCACTGACTGATGGCATTCTTCATATAAAGAGGATTGCTCTTAGGATCAGCTGCTTAACCTCTCTCTGGAAGGTTAGCTGGTGCATTGTCTCCAGCCACTACACAGGCTAATCTCTGTCATAATCCCTGTCTTCAGCACAGCCAGCCACTGCTCTTTTGTGCTATACAGCTGGTAATGCTCACACGCCTGGGCTCAGAGTTTCTGTGCTTGATGTGCATACCAAACAGAAGATGCTGGTTCCGAGACAGTAATTTTCTAGGAAAATGAAACAAGCTTTTCCCAGCCAAGTAAACAAAACTACTTGCCTGAATATCTGATTGTCATCTGGAGCAAAGACTTCGCACCTCTGCATTCATCTGCCTAACAAATAACTGCTGGTGGTTGTAATGGGAGAATGCAGAAACGCCACCTCCCCAAACACCTATACATAAAAAAAGTGTACTATGACTCTGTACCTTCTGTATTGACCCAGTGGAATAACTCAACTGTAAAGCTATGTGAAAGCTTCCAGCACTTTGGAATGCCTGGCTGGATGTTTTATGAGCAAGATAAGAATTCAGTGGATTCACCAGTTATAAAGGAGCATCTTTTGTTTAGATATTCCAATTTTACTCTTATCGGCGTTTTAAGGTTTCTTGGCATTTGCCTCTTGTTTTTTAACAGCAAGGGCTTCCTCACTCAGTTTTTTATCTAGAAATAGAAATTCTTCATTCATTGCACCTGGAATATGAAAACGTTAGAAAGAAAACACTGACAGGCAGCTCCTTCAGCATCTTTGCAGAGTCTTTCTCTATCCACCTTTAGGAATTTTGGAAAAAAAACCCAAACTCGAGAGGAAATAAAATCCCATAATATTGATTAGGAGAAATTTCTTTTCAGAAAGAGAGAGTTGTTTAATGAACATTGAATTGAAGAGGAGCAGTGGTTGTTTCCAAGGAAACTTAACATGCACTGCTATAAATATCAATTAATCCCCTTTGGATTTGTTTGGTGGCTTTTTAGTCCTTTTTCCTCCCTATTGCTGTTGTTGATGTGTTTGGTTTTTTTTCCTTATTGGGTTAATCCAAAACAGGAACTCCATACCATTTCACTTTTTTTTTCAAATAGAAAGTGCACTGACACAATGTCAGGGTTTGAGGTAGAACAGAACCTCAAACCAGGACATAAAACATGTGTTGGGAGATGTCAGGTGTGTATAAAACATATAAGTCCTCTGATAGAGATTTGACCTAATTCTGAGCAGAAGCATATTGGGTGATAAGAGAGCGGGTACTGAAGACAGCAGAAACATACATGAACATGACAAGAACAGTGTAATTAAGCATTGCTTATGCTGGGGTGCAGCACTTGCCCAGCATGAAGGGTGCTGTTTCTGTCCATATGCTCAAGGTTCCTCCCAGAAACACAGCAGGACAGAGTCCATTCAGTCCTTACTGGGACAGGCAGTCAGGAAACTGCCGTGATGCATACCCAGGGGCAAGGAGAGCACAGCAAAAGGAAACTGCTCCTCTACACAGATACAGATGCAGAATATGTACCTAACAGGAGAAGGAAGAAATCTGAAAGTATAGACATCTGTCGTGGTTTCAGTCAAATCTACCGAAACCTGATTGACAGATGTCCCCCCCTCCCCCC
>VZRU01011979.1:193986-227950 GCA_013398155.1 Pedionomus torquatus | reverse complement strand
AAGGGGCGAAAGAGAGGGAGTTGACCTGTTGATCTTTCAGCTTTTATACGGGGCATGATGCGGATGGGATGGAATACCCCTGTTGGTCCGTTCTGGGTCACCTGTCCTGTCCGCTCCTCCTTGAAGGTGGGACCCTCCAACGGGCAAATGCTGAAAATTATCTGACCTTGGTTCTTCCAGCAATAAGTCTAAACAAGGGCCTCTCTGCACCATCCCTTGGTATAATCAGGTCTTATCACTGTGAGATGGAACAGCTCTGAACAATGTGCTGTTAATTTCAGAGTTTAGCTAGTTAGAAGAGGCCCAGCTAAGAAAGTAAAACTGTAAAACAGAACATTGGTTCGTTTTACCTCAAACCAGGACAACATCTGTGTTAAATAATTATTTTTCCACTTTTTCCTGTTGTCTGAATTTTGCAGTAATTTGTGTGATTTACCTCACAGAGCAGACTATTATAAATGGCTTGTAAACAGCTGGAGCAGGTAAGGTTATTTGGGTAGGCACAGCAGTCAGTGACTGGAAGAAAGAACTGCTAAGCAGGGGGGCTTGGCCCCCCATATTTCCTGTGTGTTGCTTCTCTGGGTTGTGGAATGGGGCAGTGAACCCCAAGTTAACAGAAGGAGCTCAGTGAAGTATCTTGATATTACCAGAATTTAACCTTCAAATCCTCAGTGAACTTTGTGTGAAAGTTTCTGCTCCCCAAAGAAAGGAGGACAGGAGAAATCAGCTAGGAACCAAAAATTTCACAAGTTATCTTGAGAAGCAGAGGTATTTTCCCTCCAGACAGCATTCTATGTCCCATAAATTGTAGACAGAGATGAATAAGAAACTGTGAATGGACGGGTCATGCTTCATTTCTTCTTGAAGTTAGATGGGACCTACAGCATGTGAAAAGTGAAGAAAATAGGGACAAGCACAGTCATTACAGATGATCAGACAAATTGAGGAAGTGTCATTAGTTTCGCAGAAAACCAGCTGAATGGGAATGGAAAACAGAAAGACATACACGGCATGTATACTTGGCATACTGTATCACCAAGAGGTGTGAGGGTGAGGTGGCATCCACAAGAAGAGGAACAGTATGAATGTGGCTGTAATGGGACTACCAAAGGGCAGAGGACACGAGAAGTTCACCATAGCACTGAGGCATTACCAGATACTCAAAGAAAATACAGAATTTATCTCAGCAGAGCAATATGGACGAAAGCAGATAAATACCTCATGGCTGACTGCAGTTTGATGCAACCTTTAGGTGCTCTAAGATTGCATCATGGATGCACAGACTGCAGATGACTTACGAGAACCTGGAGGAATGCTGAATATTCAAGGACCATATCGAAGGACCAGCTTTTGCTGTGCTCTGCAAGAAGCAGTGTGTAAGGCTGTGGAAGTGAAGTGCTGGAGAAAAAAAGTGAGTTACATAGTGGATTTTTGTGGAGGAGAGATTTTGTGGAAGATGAGTCTCTCCTTAGATGCAAGTAAACTTTTTGGGTAACCTGCAGCTCACTATTTAAGGGGGCATACATGGAGGATAATTAGGAGAATATCCAATTAATAAGAGAGGAGGGAATAAACAAGCACTAATTTAGCATAAAATCAAGATGTCAAGAACAAAATTAACCAGGGCATCCAGGTACAAGAGGAGAGAAATGTGCTAATTTCCGATACACAATGTATTTATGAACATAAATTCAGTCTTGCAGGGGAGAATGAAGCCTGGTGAGAAGATCTGCATGACTGGAATGCTAAAGTCTCCTCCTATTACCTGTTTAGGAAAGGATGAGTGTACTAAGAGGGAGGTAAAGTGTTATTCTATGTTAGAATGATATTGTGTGCTTGAATCACTGCCAGTTCAGAAGCAAACATTTTGTGAATCTTTACAAGCCAATATCCTAGCAGGTAGGACATAGTGCTGTAAGCCAAAGACTTAAGGACAAGCTGATGTGCTTTATAAATATTTACCCATGAAGTGCAAGCAAAAAAGGTCTGTTATCAGGGGAAACTTCAGTCTGAGATATGTGCTAACAGTCTCATTCTGCTAAATATCCTCAGATGTCTAAATTCTATAGAAGATAATCCTTAATTCAAAAATGTTGCCTTTGTCACAAAGGAATTCTATATTAGATGTTTTTTTGACAGCTAAAGAGGAATTTATCACACAGTTCAAAAGCCATGGGAGTTGTGAACATTGCACTGTCTGGTCTGGCTTAGAGCACTGAGACAGTGCAGTCATGTTCTCTCCATGGTCCATCGGGCTGATACAACTTGCTTCTCAGCATGGCTGGGTTGCGCTGACGCAGCTGCCTGAAGCACTTGGTGTATGAGTGGGTGGGGAGGTGGGAGGACAGTGCTTTCGTAGATTTTCAACTCCCAGCTCCTCTTTCTAAGGAGATGCCACTGAGTCACCATATTTTGCTCGTCACAGAGTTCATAGCTCAAAGAAGCTGTGATCTGCTGTCTCCCACCAAGGTTAGGCACTGCTGATCAGCAGACTGGGAGTATCTTTTGTTCAATGAAGCAGGGTTCCCAGAGTCTCACTGAGTTTCTCAGGTGGGAAAGTGGGGGAGCACAGCAGACTCATTGTGCACTGAGGAAGATCGCCTCAGCTCTTGTAGGCACAGGGGAGCAGATTGCCTTCTGATCCAGAGCCCAGCTTCACTGAAAGAAGTTAATGATGAGCTATCACCTTACCCTATGAACAAGAAAGCTTGTAGGCTACTGAACCGTGCAAAATGAGGGAGTCAAAACAAAGGGAAATGAGACTGTGGAGTTGATACTCATTAGCAAGTTCAAAGCAAAGAAGAGAAATCATTCAATATTAAGGGAAAAAGGTACTTACAGGACAAGTTATAACAATGTTAGCAGAATAAACAAAGAAACAAACAAAGAAACCCCAAAACTAAAAGAGGAGGAAAATAGCAACACATCAGGATCAAGGGTTCTCTCTTTTTCAAAGAGCTATATACTGACAACTGCTTGGTCAGGAAAGACTCATTGAACACCGGTCAGTGGGGTGTGAGGATGTTTATGGTCAGGCAAGTAGTGGCTATTTGCAGCCCATTGCTACTACTATGTCATTAATAAGTCAGATGATGGCTGTGGACTCACAAGCCGTGTGCCTGAGCTTTCTCTTGAGCCTCTGCAGCTGGTAAATGATGCCAGCATAAAGATAACTTCAGCATTACCCTCACTCAATAGTATTTGCATCTTTGCAAAGCAATTCCACCCAAGCCAGCTTGTTTTATACCTTGACAGAATATTTGTCAGGGACTGCTGAAGAGGTCTTGCAGTTGTTGCTGTTCAGAACACAGCTGCTGCCTAAAAAAAGACAACATTCAGTATTAAAATGTGAACACAGGCGATACTGCTCCAAATTATCACACAATCAGCCTTATAAGGCTAGCCTGTTCAGGGTGAGCTCAGATAACTCTATGTGATGCTGCAACTTTCTATGTAGATACAACTTCAAGTGACTATGACTTGATGATATGTGCTCTTCACATGTGAGTCCTGTGTTTTATGTGAGCGGTGCCACGGTGTCACAGACCTGAGGACAGCTTTGACCATGTCAATTGGAAGTAAAAAGTCCAAACAGAAAAGCCCGAATAAAAACAAAGTTTAAAACTCCAAAACTCTGCAGCTGAAAATGAAATCATCCCAGCTGAAAAATCAGACCTAGGCAGTAAAATGAGATAATGGTAATAATAACAATATTAATTAATGTATCACATGGATTACATATATCATAAAGGAAAGAAAGAAAAAAAAGGATATAGAAGAATAAAAATTCTGGACATAAAACTGTAGGAAATGGTAAAGGCAGACGGAAAACCGTGGCCAGGAAAGTTCAGGATAAAAATGAGATTCTGAAAGTAAATTTGGAAAAAAAGAGTATGTAAAGAAGTGAAGTGAATGGCTTTTTGAAATAATAGATGATGTCTATGGAATTGTCTACAGTACGGCAGAAAAGACAAGCTTCTTTACACGTTTCTCTTTTGGGCTTTGAAGGGCAGTCTATGCTGTGATGGCAGAGCATCTTCTAGTGATGATAATGACAATGATGGTGTATTTTCTATTCTGACAGTGACTCAAAGAAATTTTTAACAGCAACTATTGAAGTCAGATATTTTTAAATCATCAGGTCTGGATAGCTTGCATCAGAGAGTTTTAAAATGTGGTTTGAATAGCTCTCTGGATCCTTAACGCTGATTTTCAATACAACTTGGAACAGTAAGCTTGTTCACAAAATTGAAAGGAAGTCAATGCTGTAAGAAAATCTGAAAAAGGTAAAATGGGCAATCTAGTGGGCCTACTGGGCCTTTCAGCTCTAAGGAATGGCCAAAGCAAAGATGGGCAATAAGATTATTTCTCATTTTCAAGGATTTGTTGCCAATAGGTTGTACTAGCTAACTTGTTATATTCTCTAAATGAAGTCATAAATTTGGTTGAAAATGTAATAGTGCTGACGCAAACACAGGCCTTTTACAATTTCAGACCACATTTTCATTAGAAATTAAAATATTGCAAAATAAATGCATATTAATTGGGTACTTTTCAAACCTGAATTGAAAACGTAACACATGGATCTCTAAATACAGCCAGCCAATACTATTTAGCTATATTTACTATAATAATATATAATACTATATACTATATTTTTATTAAAAACCTACTGAAAGATTTGACAAATGATATAAAAGTGGGAGAGTCATAAGCCATGAAGATGACATGCCCCACAGCAAGTCTGGTACTAAGACCCCAAGAAGTAGAATGCTGGCCATGTTCACCATGGCTAAAGAGGACTTGGAGTTCACAGCACATAGAGACGTTAAAATAAGTCCAGTCTATTACTTTTCTATGGTGTCTCCAAATATTCCTCTTATTGACAAAACCCTTGAAGTGCTAACAACTAAGGGTGAATTTCACACTGAGAATTGCACTAGTGGGATGCCACGGATGTGAAAATAAGAAAGTACTTTTGAGAAGGATTTTGTTAAACAGCAGACAGTACAGAGAAAGCCCAAGGGAAGAATGAAAAGATTGAAAATCATTCTTTATACTGATACAATCAAAGAGCTTAGATTTATGCAGAGAAGATTATGGGATGACTTAATGTAGGTATGTAAGTACTGACATGAGAACAGAAATCTTTTAATAGAGTGTCCTTCAGTAAGCACACTGAGACATAATAAGATGCATTGGCTGGAATTTAAGGTTAGACAAATCAGACCAGACAAAAAAGATGCATTAAAGCCATTGGATCTCTCTGTTGCTGAGGTACGTTCTTGATCCCCAGAAATGTTTAAATCAAATCTGCTTTACAGGGAATGCCTCACTCCACTGAATAGTTAAACATTAAATTAATGAACTGTGGTTTCTCCAGGAATTCCTAATGTTAATTCAATGCTCTGGATTCAGACTTTGATTTTCATAAAAGTCAAAGAAGTGAAAGATGCTGGCAGGTCTTTAGTTGCATTTCTGAATTTGATGCTATACTTTCAGGGAATTTCATTTTGGCTTTACCTGGTGTCATTTCAGAATATGTTTCTGTGCACAGCTTAAGTTTCTAGACAACGAAGGTGTGGCTGAAAATGCATGACAGCAGGGGTGTGTCCTCAGCAGGACAACAAGTGTCCATAGGAAAAAGGAAAGCTGAACCAAGGTCCAATTTCTTTGCACACATATTGCAAAATCAATGTTTTTCTAAATGTTTCTATTGCCATCTTTTGCAAATGTGACTGTGACTGTGCCTCCTGGGTTTCCCATACTACTGCTGTGGCACTTACCCACAAAATAGGAGAGCAGGGCTGAGAGGGCTGAGCCCACCATGAACACGTCTGGAGGATTCCAACAGTGCTCATTCTGAAGCTGAGCCATTTGGCAGCAAGCACATATGCTCAGATGGAGAACTGGCAAGAAATGACCTGACACTGGTCCGGCGGAGAGTACACCAGATGAAAGGCAGGGAGAGCTTCAGCTCTGGTCTCTAGTCTTGAGTCTTTTATTCACCTTCAGATTCCATACTTCTCATTTTTTGCCCCATTCCTTCACTTTCTCAAAGAGTTGCTGAAACAGAGTCTGGATTAGGCTACAACATAACCCAATTAAGATGCAGACTAACCTAAATTTTTATAACCTAATGTGATAAGAAATCATGGTAAAAGAGAAGAAAACAAGGGGACAGGCTGACACATCTTTCTCAGGGGAGAAAAAATGTAATAAAAGAAAAAACATTTTTAATGAAAAAAATACATCTTCAGTCAGTGTTAAGTTTTCCACAGAGGCTGAACCCTTCAAAACTGTTCTTGGAGAGTGGAAAATTAATGGAAAATTTAAAAAATGAAGATGTGTTTCCCTCATGCATGAATAACTCATGTGAGCCTTTACAGAAATTACTCACATGCCTTGTAGACTGAATGGGCTCAACATTTAAATTGACTCCTTGGGAGCTTCTAGGTACAGAGGAAAATGCACAGAAGACTCCTGGAATACATAATACCATAGGCTAGTAAGACCTTCCTTTATTTTCTTAGGATGCCCATGAATTAAAATATGTATCTCAGAGGATGAATCTAAATAGTATTGCTTATTCAGACAAGATGCAAATACCTTTTTTCTTTTTCTTTTTCTTTTTCTTTTTCTTTTTCTTTTTCTTTTTCTTTTTCTTTTTCTTTTTCTTTTTCTTTTTCTTTTTCTTTTTCTTTTTCTTTTTCTTTTTCTTTTTCTTTTTCTTTTTCTTTTTCTTTTTAAATTAATGTAGATCTTAAGTTAAACCTACTGAAAATGAAAAATAGAAGATAAAGAAAAAAAATCAAAAAAATCTTTCTTTAATCTGTGAGACATCTTTTTCAGCTGTCAGTTACTATACCAAAAAGCAAAGTGATTTTTTTTTCTATTCTAGTTCTTTGTTGTGTGGATTTTTTTAATAGTTAGAATATAATGGAGACCTCTTCAAAAGCAAGACAGCATTTGGAAGGAGATTTCCATGCTATTAGAGAAATAATCTCATGCAACAGGTTTCTAGATTGGTAAAACCTGCTTACATGTTTCTATCTCAAAAACTTGTCCTTCAAATTCATGTGTTCTGCTTTTACCATGAAATAAGTTGCTTTCCAATGGAACTCCCTTATTTCACTCTTTTTTTCAAACAGCTGTAGGGAAAAAAAAAATAAATTAGTGAAACAGCATATTTTTATTTTGTTGAGGTATTTAACAAATGGTCCTTTCTTGATTATTGATGAATGAATATGTTTTTACTGTAAAACCCCCAACAGTAATATCATCAATATGCTAAAGAAATAAACTTTATAGACAGAACTACCAGCTGTGTGCTAAATACACTCTTGTACAAAATAACATTTTAGTTAATTTTTAAGTATTAATGAATGCAAATACACAAACTAATATTTGTTAAGGTATAGAGTGAATAAATTAGACATTTAAAACATACTTTAATTATTTATCGTGTTTGGTAGCCCATATAAGCACTTTCACTGCCTGAGAAGGAAGCTATGTGAGCAACTTCTGAATAAAGGATGTGCAGCATGCTTAAATTTTAAAAATCACTATTGTAATTTATATTATAGCTGAATAATTGGGTCAAAATTTCCTTACCTAATCTTATTGCATCCAGGCTGCAAGCTACTGAATATACAAGACATTTGTAATTTAACTCTCTTAATTTTCTTTGTCAAAATACTAGTGGTTTGTAAGATGTATCTTCATTAAAGTTGTGCTCATTTTTCTTTTGTGAATGTGAAATGCAACTTCATTGACAAATAGCATCAAAAGGCATAAATAGGGCTTTCTGCATCATTCTTCACTAGAAAGGTCTAGTGGGTAGAATGCCCAGTATCACTGAGAAATAAAACATCAGCACCAAACAGAAAAAGAACAAATAACACTGCTCTTTGACAAATTGAATAATTTCATAACTGCTGGCCCTGATGGATTTCCTTCAAGTTAGTTAAAGAAATGACTGAAGCGATATCAAAACCATTTGAAATTCTTTCTGAGAACTTATGGAAGGGAGGGTAAGATACTGGAAAACAACTATAGCTCAAACTTTAAAAAAAAATCTTGAACAAGAATAAAATTATTTGTAGGAAGCCACAGGATAATAAGGACATGGGTAAATAATGCCAAACCTCTATAATTTTCTTTTGTGATTGGATGGCAAGAGACAGTTGTAGTAGTACTGAATCACATATGTCTTGACTCATTCCTGGAACCATCTCACACAATATTCTCACATGAAAGGTAGGGAGACATGTGCTAGGTTACCCTCTTGCTGGGTGGATGTAATGCTGGTTACATACTCATTCTTGAGGAATAATTTTCAAATATCCATTCTCAGAACTAACAGACACACTGAGCAGTATTTTGTAGTGTGTACTCTTGGTCCAGGATACGCTTTACACTTATGAATAATCAGCAGTGGAAGTACAGGAGGGAACTCACTTGGTGACTAAGCAGTTCTTCGGGACAGGAGGGAAATCCAGCACTTCATAAGGTGTTACACTGGGGCATTTAACTCAGAACACAGTCTGCAAAACAAAGGATGGAGCCCTTACTCTTCAATAAGGATCAGAGCATCAGTATAAGGTCTCCGAGGACACCTTATAGCAGCCTTCCAGTATCTGAAGGGAGCCTATAGGAGAGCTCGAGAGGGACTCTGTCAGGAAGTGTAGTGATAGGACAAGGAATAATGGTTTTAAACTAGAAGAAGGGAGATTTAGAGGAGATTAGGAGGTTAGATAATAGGAAGAAATTCTTTCCTGAGAGGGTGGTGAGACACTGGAACAGGTTGCCCAGAGAAGTTGTGGATGCCCCATCCCTGGAAGTGTTCAAGGCCAGGCTGGGGCTTTGAGCAACCTGGTCTAGTGGGAGGTGTCCCTGCCCATGGGTTCCATGCGCTTGGAACTCGATGATCTCTAAGGTCCCTTCCAACGCTAACCATTCTATGATTCTATGATAATATATACATTGAGATCTTGGAGAGACTTCACATGAGGAATAATTTGAGTCCTGAAAAATGCAACCTATATGAGATTTCAGAGGCTTGTACAACTTGGAGAAGACTGAAGGGATACAAGACAAACATTTTCTAATTTGAAAAAAATTGCTGCCAAGACTAATGGAAGTATCTGTTCCTCAGCTCTGTGATTAATTCTGGCATGAAAAATTCAGATTAAATATCAGTTCAGATTACATATCAGGAAACATTGCAGAGTAGTAAAGTTAGTAAAACTCTGTGATAAGTTGCTCAACTACAGTGTTGCTTATTACATAAGTAGAAACGGTATTGATATGGGGGTTTCTGCCTTTGGCAGGGGATAGACTAGATGAGTTCTGCAGGCTGACATTTCATCTTTGTTTTCTGTTATTTGTACGATCACCTGAATTTATCAATGAAAACCAGAATTTGATAAGTTGGGAACATTTACAGATGTACTGGAGCCATTGCCTAGCGCACTGGGTAAAATTTTTCTGTTATTCTGTTATTATGCCCTCTCCTGAGATGACCGTGGCTGACAGACTTCCAAAGAAGTCTAGAAGCAGTCATCAGAGAGTGCAAACTTAAACTCCAAGAGAAAATTATCTGGGGGGGATTCCTTGGGAAAACACTTCTCAACTAATAAACTTCCAGGCAAATACACAACATGCTGACTCATAATCATTACCACTGATATTGTTTGCCCGTAGGACTGATCTCAGGTAGAGAAACCAGGTGAAAAATCTTCAAATATCAAGCCATGAGAATGGAATTGGAAAGGGGGCAGAAAGGAAAGATCAAAGCAATATTTACTATCACAAGTGCCATACAGACCCTGCCTGAAATCAGACCAGTATTATTTAAATAGATTAGAAACTTCTGTCTCCATGCAGGATCTGAGAAAAGTTATTATCTGGAAGATATCCTCTGTTTTGCAATAATACTTTGACCTAAATAAATCTGTCTGATTCTAAGATGAGCATGACAGAGTGCCAGCTCTCAGTGACATCAGTCTTTGAGGTTGGGTTATGAATAAATGATAACAATAATAGATATAAGAAATTTAAACTGGAGCTAGCTGGGAAAGTTCTATTGTTTTAACAGAAATATTCAGGTTTCAAAACTTTTCCATTGTTTTCCAAGAGGAAGAAATATGACACATTTTATTACTTCTCCTGAATTCTTCCTGAGAAAGATTTATCACGGACTAGGCAGAGCTCCGGCCTCAAGGGACCCACCTGGAAGTTCCAGATTCAAGTCTCGATTCCGAAATCTTTCTGAGGAACTTTATGTTTCTCACCAAAGACAATATTAGTTATTATTTTTAACAATAACTTGAATCAAAAGTATTAAATATGGAGAAAATAATCTATTCTGTTTGGTTTTCACTGTAGAACCATTGCTTCATCCAAAGCAATTAATTTTTTTCTACCTGAAATATGTTTTGAAAGCCAAGTATCAGCTTGTCTTTTTATTTATATACTTATTTTGCAGATAGCAACTTTAACCCTGAATTTTATTACAAGATTGGGTCTTATTTTCATGCTTTCTTAAGTATCTTAGCTCAAGTTAAACACTATCAGCCTGAATTTTATCTTATAGTTATTCTACATTGGGAAAATAGCCCTGACTTCTAGTCCCAATATAGATTGTTCAATCATTAGTCAAACCAGGTATCATTTCAACTAATACATGTATAACGAAATAAACACTTGAGGGGATTCAGTTCTCTTAACATAAGACATCTGTGACATAGACATCTATGTCTATGACATCCTAAAGTCCTGTTTCTGTCAGATGGAGGGAAATCTATGTGATCAACTGTAGATGTGGTGAGGAACTGGGCATGAGAACTGACAGAATCATCGCAAACCTCTCCTGGATCAATTGGACAAGGACCTTACGGGCGTCTATTTTAGAATGGGGTGAATCAGATTCTAAGAGCAACCGATTGACTGAAAGAAGCCCATTGACTGAAAGAAGAGCCACTTGAAAGTCCACAGACATCTACACTTGATGAGATGAAGCCAAGTTTTTAAGGCAATGGCTGAGACTAAGCTCTTATCTGGGCATATGGAAATACGTAACAAAAGCAAGCCCTAAAGAGCCCACACCTTGGCATTCTGATCCAGTGGTTATTGTACATAAGCAGTCTGATAGATAAATCAAAAAGTTAAAACAAAGCCTGAGAAAAAAGACATTATGATTATTATCCTTCCTACATCCCCGAAAGATGTTAAATGTGCTAGTTAACATGGTATCTCACATCACAACTCACTTTGCAGCTGTGGGTAGTCAAAGCATTACCCATCAGCCATCCCACTGCCTGCACAGCAGCTGAACTCCTAAGCCAGAAATGAAGGGCGGTAGATATATTCAGTCCAAAGAATATCCATGAAGTGCATAGATACAGTAGGATATGCAGCAGCATGGCTTGAAGAAGTATCTCTGCCATATGTGATAATGCCTCTCCCTCACACTAGAAACAGATCTGTAAATTGTCATGGCTGTATTACAGGCATGTGTGTTTGGTGGTGGTGGTTGGACAGAGAGAAAGAATTTTATCAGAGGATTGGGGCATGGCTTCATTTTTATAGAAGAGCACACATACCATCTTCACAGAAGAAAATTTCCACAACAGAATAAAACCCCAAACCTAAGTTACATTTGAAGGAAATTTATATGCTATAAATTTCTTCAAGTAAGCACTTTGTAATCTGATAATAAATTTTTTACACTGCTGGAGTTGAAAGGAAGCTTTCATTTTCTGCAAGTACTTTGAGGTCTAATACTGTGTGTTTATAATACCCATATCATATTTAGCATTCACTTTAATGGTTCAAATATTTCCTTAATTGAAAAGCAACTCCAGTGCAGCAAGGGTAGTTGAGATTTTTACTTTAAAATAATGCTTTACTTCATCTAAAATTAATAATAGCTAGAGACAACTTATTTATATAGTAGGCTGTAATTAAAAATGATACACTGATTTGGGTTATTCCCTGTGTCCCTGACCCTGCAAATACACATGAGACTAACTTTATGCAAAACAGTTATTACATTAAGTTCCACAGAAATATTCAAGCATATAAGAAGCATCAGAAGATGTGTTTTTAAAATTAAGATAAATACAGACATGTTCTAGTGTTCAGGATGTTCTGCAGCAACCATGTTGCTCTTACTGAATATCTTTACCTGCTCAGCATCAGTAAGAGTCAATATTCTTAATTCATAGAAAGAAAACCAAATGTTACATCTCCAGCAAAGACAGGAGTTGAGATGGGGGAATCAACGGATGAAATTTTGTTAACCAAGATTAATTGGTACCTGTGGCTTTGATTTGAATTAACAGACTGAAATTCAATCCAATGTTGCCAACCCAGTCCAGAACATTGTGCAGCCAAAAAGATTTCACTCAGGTGATGCAAGCTACAAAAACATTTACATCTGACAATATGAGCTGCCAAAGCAAATCAGTTTTAAAATGTTGTCCATAAACTGCAATAGGATTTACTGAGGGAATGCTATCTGGTGAGGATATGAGGAACTTTTAGGTCATCAGTAATGACCTTTTTCCTGACGTGCCTCTAGCAGTTTGTATCATGTACAGAACCAGATGTTGAATCCCATGTCGTGTGGGCATACAAGCTCTGAGCCAGAAGGCGTGAACCAGCATCAGTCTACTCACTGGTCAGGCATGGTCAATAATAAATTTATCTAAACTTTGAAACAGGCAATAGCCCCTGTAAAAATCTCAAGAGGTCAGGCACAATTAGTATAACTGTTTGCATCAGATCATGTAGATGTGACTAATATGTCCTCATCAACTGCCCAGACCTAATTGGCTGTGCTGGAGGTCTGGGGTTTTGCATGCCAATTTCCATCCTGTTTTTTCTGTACAAACATGATGATGAGAGGGACCTGTTTTAGCTGGCATGACATTAAAAAATGCATCTGATTATAACTTCAAAAATTACACCTTAATAATTCTGCTTTCTTTTAAGAAAAAGTCTTGCTCACATATTCTTTTAAATCACAGCACACTTGATAACGTCTGAGCAAATATGTTTCCTCAGGCCTCATTCTGGACCACTAAGCATGAGTAAGAGCCATAGTGCTTTTGCTAAATGATCGGATTAATACAGCATCAGTATAATTAATGCATCATGCGTCAGAGTCACAAAGATGGAAAATACTTCCATGCATTTGTTTTTATTTGGGAAGCACACACTTTCAGAAGCCATGCTTAGCAGGGGATCTAAGATTATTAGAGCACATTAAGCAGTCTTTGGAATCTAGATAAAATATGAGAGGTGTCTCTGTCATATGTTATGATCAGGAAACTAAACTGTTTGCAGCTATCTTAGAATATACCTGTGCACTTTCATCGGTCTTATTTTGAAAAGATGATACTATTGTTCAAGATTTCTGAGCTTTGGTTTCTGGATCGGTTGAGTCTCGAATCTCATTCACTTTGTGTATATGCACGTTTTCACCAATGGCAAAATCGTATCTACTGACGCACAAAAGTGTACTGTGTGTTTATTAGAGATGGTCAAGTCCATGGCAGGCACAAGTATTAAAGCGCTAGAGGACAAAAAAAAAGATATGCATTTTCAGAAATGCTCAAGCATGTGCAGCCACACATAAAAGCACATTACTCACACTAAACAGTGAACAGGTCAAAAAAGCAGTGCTTAACAAACGATCAGAAATTCAGTGAAATTAAGAAAAAGATTCCATTAATTTCTGTGAATTTTTTATAAGGCTTTAGGGTATATAGCTGTAAACTGAAAATGAGATATTTAACCAGCACCTTCTTCATGGACATAAAAAACCAGCTGCTTCCTTAAAGTAAAGAATCTTCCCCTTTATTTACCGCTTGAGGGGAGTGAGGATGCTGGGTGCTGCAGTAGCCCAGCCCGTGTGGTTTGAGCTATGCAGCTGTTTTCTGTGCCTGTTCTCCTGCTTGCATTTCAGCCTTGCTCAGCACATCTATTTGGAGCAGAATTAAAGTGTTTGCTCTCCAGCTGAACCTGGAGGAATGCAGAGGGAATGAAAGGGCCAGCAGGATTCTGCTCTGAACAGTTACTGTGCAGTACCCACTACTGTATTTTCCCGTTTCCTCAAAGTTATTTAATTTCTCAAAGAGTTGGATGTGTGGATGTATGATGTGTGGGCCTTCACTTGTGACAGAAAGAGTTGTGGGTAAGTCCATTTTCAGATGCAATTCCTTCGCTTCAGGCCATTGTTTTCCCTTTGTCATACATTTCTTCTCCTCTCAACTTCTTTCACTGGGATCTACCAGAATACCTCTAGTTCACAGCTGAAAACTGAAACATATTTCTCCTTCTTATCACCTCCTCCAACTTTCACTGCTCTGTCCTTCAGATGATGGGTTTGAAGGAAATGCTGGAATCCGAAAAAATTATTTTAATTTTTTGGAAAAAAATTGTCCTGTTGTTTACACACCTCATTGCAATCCCTTTATCCTGGTTTGAGGTAAAACAAACCAATTTTCTGTTTTGTAATTTACTTTTTTAGCTGGGCCTCTTCTAACTAACTAAACTCTGAAAATTAACAGCATATTGTTCAGAAAACTGTTCAGTCTCACAGCAATAAGACCTGATTATAGCAAGGAATGGTGTGCAGAGAGGCCCTTGCTTATACTTATTGCTAGAACATCCAAGGTCAAGTCATTTTGTTATTTGCCTGTTTGGAGAGTTGGAAGTGGAAAAGTGTAGAGGGGTCACACCTGTAGGGAAGAGTGGACAGGACAGGTGACCCAAAACTGACCAATTGGGTATTCCATGCCATGCGCATCACGCTCGGTATAAAAGCTGAGGGATCAAAGGGTCAACTCTTTTTCTGCGATGGCTGACGTCCAAGGAGGACCCTGCCTGTTTGCCTGCCTTTGATCCCAATCCAAATGATCCTGACTCCAGATCTGGAATCCAGCTCCTGCCGATCGCCGAGTCCAGTCTGGGACTTTTCCTGATGCCTGCTGGTGATGTGATTGTCATTCTGGGAGCTTGATACGGTTTTGATACTGTATCTATTTCATTATTTTCTTCTTATGTTAGCTTTAGTATTAATACTTCATTAAAGTAGTTTAGTTTATTCTAAACTTGTAAATCTCCTTATCTCTTCCTTTCCTTTGTTTCTGGAGGGAGTAAGGATCATCTGTCAGTCTGGTCTTGGTAAATTTGGCTGAAACCACAACAACTTTGTGGGCTGCCTGTACTGGACATACAACCACACACCACTGATACCCTGGATCTTGCAGAGAAGTTTGTTTGCTTAGGCTTCTTTGTTACATTTGAATTCATTTATCAGAGCCAAATGCTAACCCAGAGATTAATATCTGAACTTCTAAGAACTTCCTGGGCCTGACTGATAAAATGATTAAGGGAACGAAAAGATGTATTATGATGCTACAGAAAATGCAAATCTTAATTTTAGCAGATCTAAGATCTAAAGCTGAAATGAAATAACATTTTAAATGGCCAAATTGAATGAACTGAAAAATGCACCATCCGGAAAACATTCCATCTGACTCTCGATTGTAATCTTAACTAAATCATTTTAGCAAACAAATAAGAAACAGAATTGAAAAGAGACAGATTGAAAGGGAATGAAAATGTCCATATGAAAGCTGAATCCCATCATTTTATGAGTTACAGCTGATATCAGAGAAAAGCGATAATTGCTAAGTAAATATCTCATACTCATCGAATGACTGGAAGGTCTTTAATGCTGGCAAAACAACTACTGATCTCCCCCAATCAACTTCCCCATTGCCAGAGAAGGATGATATTTTTCATCTTTGGGCTATTATGCAGTTATTTCATTGCCACTTTGGTTTCTCTTTTTCTAATCCATTGATAAAGAAACTGTTCTGCAAATATTGTGATTTTGAAGTCCTGTATGGTGAAAGAAACAAAGAACAGAACCTAATCTCAGTGAAATGTACTCTGATTTCCAATGAATTCTTAAGAAATCTCACTGACTGTCATTTCCCAGGGCCAGCACCATGTCACTATGCAACCCATGGATGGCCCCTAAAAGCAGGGTCTTCCACTGCCTTTAGTGTGCTTGATCATCTGGTCTGTGTTCATGAAATTTTCTGTAACGTTTCATGGTTCCTTTTGTTATTTGAAAAATTAAGTACTATTGACTACAGGCTGGCAGATAAGTTGTTTACCTTTTTAACTGCCTTTCTCATGAAACTATCCACATCTTTCAGTTTTGCTCCTGAGATTCTTTACTATTTATAACACCTTATGTAAGTTTTCCTCAGAAGTGAAAAATGACCTTTCTCTCAGTCCCTGTACTGTTCATCTCTGCCCTGACAATTCATATTCCCTTTGTATATATGTAAAAGACAGTGCCTGATGAAGAGAATGGATAATTGTAATTGTCTGGCATGCTGGCTTGTGTCATGTATCTCTGTTTTTCACCTGATATAGTGTTTACCATGCCAGGATTTTTCTTTCCTAAAATTAATGGATTTACTTGAGTCACTTCATATTAATTTCTTTGTAGTTCACCTGAAAACATTTTAGAGCATAAGAAAGCTGTGATTTCTGGAGTTTATCATAAGTACAAGATTGCAGAGGTTTGAGCCTGTGGTATTGAAATGGAAAAACTTCTCACTGACTTCAATAGTCATGCCTACAGCAACGTGACCCAGTGGAAGCCCCCTGAAAGCTTTTGTCAAGCAGAACGTTGTTTTTTCTTCTGAGGAAAATGCTAGTCAAATCTTCTGGGAATGAAAACCAGTCCTGCATCCCCATGGGAAAAGAGAGCATCATGGATGTTCATGCCCCATGGTGCAAGTGCATCCTGCACCTACACCTGCAGCTCCACCATAGCTGCTGCAGCTGGCATCATTCTACACTGGAGCTGGCCCCTGCACGTAGGAGGCTCAGCCCTGGTGGGACCTGCAGTAAAGGTTGCCAATAAAGCATTGGAGTTAAAGTGTTTGGAGGGAGACTGAAATTGTGAGGGAGGAATAAAGAACAGTACTCTAATGGGAGGGATTGGCTGCTCCCTTCATCATCAAGCCAGATGCCATATATTTCAATCTCAGCTGTTTTATACCCCTATTGATCAAACCTATCAACCTTTGCTTTTACCAGTGCTCTTTGTTAGAATTATTCTCTTTAATTGTATGCTTAATGCTTGACCACTGAGAAGGATGAAAAGAACAAATTCACTGACTCTCACTATCTTCGTCAAGAAAGCAGATGAAGATTTTTCCTATCTTTGTGCTTTAAAAATTACTCAATAAATCTTTATAGACTAAGAAACAGTAAAAGCTCTAGCTCTTTTTTAGGCAGAAAACAACAACATACAGGAGGATAAATAATTTAGTTTAATACGTCTCACTTCTCACTAAATAATGTTAGCACACTATTCAGAGAAATGCTGGAATGAAAATCAACTGAGACATTAAAACATTGAATAGAATTTGCCTGAGATATTTATTCTTCTTTATGCCTTCCACATGATTAAATAAAAGTATTTTCAGGGGATGACAGTAATACACGGTAGAGGTAATAGAGATACCTATGTCAACATTCTGTTTCTACTTTGAGATGATGGTCAACAGACATAGTGCAAACATATAGTTCTTTAAATTTATCCTATGTATGGCAAAAGCAGTTTTTATATAAGGTATTAAGGTAACAATGCACTGAGGAAGTGGTAATCTTTTTCCCAATGGCTTCAGCAGATTAAAAGGTTAAGTATGCATTGCTACAGGATCATTATTTTTAAAATCAAATATTTACCAAAAAATTACCATAATTTAGATCTGGATTTAGTGAATCTACCCCCATGATAGGTACGGAGACAAAATCATGTTATATTCCAGTGTAATACATGCTGAAACAGCCATGATTTCTGAGATGATTAATATGTGTGGTCTTGTTTTAAATGCTAAAATGTTTTTTGAAAGGTTTTTGTTTTTTTTTTTTTTCGATAAATAAAGCAGAAAATCCCTCTCCTGTTTTTCAGGCACCTTCAACTTAAATCGGAATCAGGAAACTGCTGCATTTTATTTCTACATATTCCTTTTCTGATGATACCATTCCTAGTTCTGCCTGTGAGTGCATGTGCACTCACACATTGTCCATGTCCAACATGCAACATGTCCAGTTGCAAACAGGCTGGGGTTTTGTTTTGTTTTGTTTTTTTGGTTTTTTTTTTTTTTTGTTTGTTTGTTTGTTTGTTTGTTGTTTTTTTTTTCCTTTTTGGAAAGTAAGGAAGATTGGGAATTTGTTTCTGCTTAAGGCCTTTTCTTCCTCTGAGTGGGGATATTCTAGCTCACTGCTCCTCCCTCTCTGGACAGACCACTACCTGGCAAAACCTGAGAGCAAGGAGAAGGAAGGGGATTTTCAGCTCCCCTACCGGAAGTCTTCTGCTTGAGAGCAAAAAAGTAGGTTGGCCAGGGGACTAAATGAAAATAAACAGATCTTTCTAAGTAATATTTGGGGATAACAAAGGGGAAGATGCCTCTTATTACATTAAGGATCATTGCATTGAAAATAAAACCAACAAACAAACCCAAACACATTAAAAATCTTTGAGGCAGAGAACAGAACTCAAAATAGCACTTTATTCTTCAGGTGACAGGCAACAAAATGGTTACTAGTCTGACCTAGAAGTATCTAACTCAAAGGAAAAAAAATCCTCTGCCAGAGAATCAAACACATACCTCAAATCCTCAAAGCACAGCAAGAAATAAATTGATAGAACATCATTGGTTCTAACTAACGGCAATACCCTGACATCATTTATAGGTAAGCAGAGTTAGACAAATATTTCTGATAGAAAATGATCAATTTTTGGTTGTCAATAATTGTTGAAAGCTATATTGTGTTTTGCAGGAAAATATTGATTTCCATAGCTTTTTTTGAAGGAAATAATTAAAATAAAACATCTTTATGTGACTAAAATATGTTAAAATATTTCAAAGAAGATACATAAATTATGGACTTGAGGATTGATTCATTTGTTTAAATTTTGGCAACATTAGCCTAAGCACAGCGCTGGTGCAGTATCTGAAGGTCAAGTAAGATTTGCTATGGCATCTCCTTTGCACTAGACATCTATGTTTTTAGACAACTGAACCAAACCCTTTTTGTCCTGCCACATTTGAGAATGAAACCAACAACTGAAAAATCTCAAAGTATCCGGTAAGATAAACATTCAAAAATTTAACTGGAGTATAGAATATAAGTACTTCCCATTAGTAAGGTGACTGCTTTGTTACAATATTGTCAGATTACAAATTAATCATAGGCATATTCTTTGAGTAAGATACCTGGAGGGGGAGGGCCAGACTAAATACATAAGCTTACAGTGGGAAAATCTGTCATATCATCAAACATTCTATAAAGGCATTACATGATTATATCTGCATCCACTTTTCCTGGCTGTGATGCTTTTTCTTTCTCCCGAAGAAGTACACTGTCTAGATTATTTTAAGGAAATCTTTCTTCTTAATGACTCTAAGTTTAAAATGTCTTTTCCAGTAAATGCAACCATCAAAGGGTTTACTGCAGATTAGGAGACATTAAAATGTCAATAATTAAAGACTGCAGAAATAGGAATTTTGATTTGAAATGGCTCATAAGGCCTGCCGCTTTCTATCTTCAAAGTATTTTAAAATGATTTACCATAAATTCAGGGAAGTTGTTCTTTTTAGCCTTCTTTTTTAAAATTAATGCAGGAGATCCAAAAAACCTATTTTTATTTTTTTTTACTCCAAGAAACACCAGAATTCCAGGAACAGCTCATTTGTGCTTATTTATACCTATTACCAATTTTGAGATGCTTTATTTTGTGATAGCACAGCTTCATGTAAAATAGTTTGATGAATATAGGATTCCTCTACAACATTAGATTTATTCACATTAGAAATGCATTGCTTTCTTCATTGGTCAATATTCATTCTCCTGAAACTTCAGATTTTATTATTTGATGAATTCTACAAACATCATAACATTTTCAAACCCAGGAGTACAGCAAACTCATAAAACAAATGTTTGCCTCACCTTTTGTTATCAGGTTCAAATACTGAAGATATTTGAATATAATTCTATTCTCTTTGAGATATTGAAATCACAAAGTACAGCCTGGTCCCATTTTCTCTGTTTTGTTCATTTAGTGACCTCCGTGTGACTTTCAAAATAAGACAGTGGGACACATTCAACTAAAATTCATTTTCAGCTTCTTGAAGCATGCATGCTAATACACTTAAGTGGCTTATCATAGCTATTCTAAAATACTTCTCCTTATTCCTTTTAGCAGTGGATTTAAATGTTTGTACATTGGTCACCAACGAAAAGTACTTGAGATCCACTGCTTTAATACAGTATGCCAAGAACAAAGCAGTACTACTTGCAATAAAAAAAGATATACTAGAAATAAAAGGAGATATGGCAACAAAAATGGCAATCTGACTCTTGGTTTTCACAGAGAATGTAAAACATGGGTGTATTGTTCATTTCAGTAGCAAACAATTCATAAGTATACCAACATGGATTGTTAGCATTTGCAAACAAACATCTCTTTTCTCAGAGCTGAGAACCTCAAGTGCAGTGAATGATGTTTTTCATATTCCAGTTCAATATATTTCCTTTATGTTTGCTTTCAAACTAAATTAGGACTGCAATATTATTAATATTGCTCTTCAAAATATTTTCCATAAAGGTGCATGCCAGTCCCACAATCTGATATTGCAGTCTGCTCTTGAAATTGTTCCTTTAGGTCTCAAAGTTAAAAAAGAAGGTAACAATCCAGCATATTTTATCAGTAACTGATTGCTCACAAGCCCTTTTTAATCATAAAGTCTACAGGAAGTCACCGCAGAGGCCACTTTTTCATATACATGTGGCTTATTAAATATTCTTGGGAGTTACTCATACTGCTATTGGAAAGCCTGAATTAAAAATGTCTTCTATTATAACCTGGAATCATTAAGAGATAGTCTCCAACATTGAACAAGCCCGTGTACACCCCATCATATATTCTCTTTTAAGGATTATAAAACCAAGTGTGGCCAGCTGACTTATCCATTGTTCTGTCTCTTCAGTGATCTTGTGTTTTTTAAAATAAAAGCGTCTCATATTCTACCAAAATTCAATTCTATTTCCTGAGCCTCATGTTGCCATGTGGTTAGGTGTCTCTGGAGGCTTTCTCCTTATTTTAGCAAGAGTAACTTGGGTGGTGTTAAGGTCTGTCCAAATGCAATCTAAATTACTGATCTCCAGCATTACACTAAGGAGAAACACTTGCTTCTGTGCTGTTCACTGGTGTTTTCTGCCTACCTAGCAAAAGCTTGGACCTTCACCCTCCAAAGAAGAAAAAGAAACATTACCTTCTTTGGACCCCCAAGCCCCAGGCTGAGCTCCCCAGCACCCAGTAGTATACTGGGGACTCTGCTCCCACTCAGGGATCAGGAAACAGCCTTAAACAAACTCTCCATCTCTCCTGACACATAGCAGGGTGCCACGGCTCTGCTATGCCTCCTTTCTTGGAAGGGACATGTGGCGCATCTGTACACAGCGAGGGGAGCAGGAGTTGGGTGACAGCAGAGGAACACCACACAGCACACTGGAATGACCCAGGCTGTTTTCAGCAGAAAATGATCATGGGCAACATTACTGGCCTGTTTGTCACTGCCCAGAAGCACACAAAGGGCCCTCCTCTCCTGTCACTTGCAGTAGTATAAACCAGGATGAATCTGATATAGCCTACTTAGGCTGACATTAACCTGGAACAAATGTCTGTATCCAGCTTCTTCATGTACACTGAGAGACAGGGCTTTGTTGTTGCAATTACATTTTTTTTTAAAGATGTGAGTTGCATAATTCTCATAATCATTTCCTCTGTCTATAATGGCTGTAATCTGCAGTTCAAGAAGATTCCTAATTAATATTAATTCTCACCCTGCGCACAGTGTGTTTTGGCAAGTAATTAGGTCTGAACGGATGGCAAAACACACTGATCTTCAAATTTTGAACAATTTAATTACAGGCTTGTTTTCTGTGTGGAGCTGCATAAGCTATGAGTTTAGTAGAGAGCATCAGTACGGTCCTGTTATCAAGGCTGTCTCTGGAGCAAGCAGCAGCGAGTGCTCTGTGGGAGGGAGGGCAGGCTGCTCAGGCCTTCTGCCCAAAACCAGATGATTTAAGTGAAAGCCAAATATTCAGCTTATGTGAGTAACCATTTACCCGGAGGCCGCTCTCTCAGAGTGCTGAGTTTGCTGCAAAGGCCTTCCTGAGAGAAGCTAACAACTGAAAGCAGAAGGTAGCCTCTCAAAAGGAGGAATACTTTAATTTCTAAATGAAAAAGGAGGAATACTTTAATTTCTAAATGAGTTCATCAACAAAGAAGCTGATTTACAGAACAATGTTGTATGACTCCGCATGTGACAAACTATCTTCTTACTCTTTTCAAATTCAGCCCATTCTTAGGTATTTGAAAATTTATTTCTTAGTAATTTTTACTCATTAAGCTAGATTGGGTAATGCTAAGGACATTTAAGGACAAGTTTCTGTTCTAGATAAATAAGGAACCTCACCCGTCCCATCCTGTCATCACGAGATGTTTCTTTGATACCAGGTAACGGGACCTTCACAGGTAGGGGGAGCTCTGAACCCTTTATCCACATGTTCTAAATGAATCCTGAAAATTCAGTAAAATAGCTGTTATATGTCTCGCTCCATTCTTAGAGTGAGACAGAGAGAATCCAAATTACCTCTGCCTAGCCAAAGGTGTCAAAACAAAGTGATCAAAGTACCAGAAGGAACAAGATTGCTAACTTGTCAATGACTTAATTGACAGAGAATGATAATACAGGCAAGTAGTTACATGTGTAATGGTAAGTAACAAATGCTATAGAAATGATTGAATGTGGTTTCACAGGTGCTTCAGAAAGGCCTTAATTGTAAACACTTTACTCATAACCTAACTGTAATTGCGGTGGATATGAGCCAAGATTTGCACCTGCTGGAATTGCTTAATAGCATGAACCAGAACATCTGACTGTGGTGCTTGTGAATAAAGATCAAGAGAGAAAAGAAAAGAAATGAAAGGAAAGTAAATTTATGATGCCTTGGTGTTTCCTGGTGGAATACCCCCTGCACAGTCAAGCATGCCTGCCTACTTTGCTAGGCAAAGTATTTACTCAAATAATTTAACTGTTGCAGAATAGGTGCAATAAGAATGTATATCTCTGTTCCACTCTGGGATATCGCAGCATCATTAGATGTGTCTGTGTCTCCCCCTGAGAGCTCAGGATTCCAGCTCTAGCAGGGTGATGTTGAGGGACAGCTATGTCTCGTGTCCCTCTGCAATGGGCATCAAAGTGTGTTTGAACAGGAATGTGAATCTGCTTTAGAGGAGGAACAGATGACCATGAGCCAGCAATGTTCCCCTGTGGCCAAGAAGACCAATGACATTCTGGGGTGCATCAAATGTCGAGGGAGGTTATCACTCCTCTCTACTCTGCCCTGGTAAGGACCCATCTGGAGTACTATGTCCAGTTCTGGGCTCCCCAGTTCACGAAAGACAGGGAACTGTTGGAGAGGGTACAGCAGAGGACCACAAAGAGGATTAGCGGGCTAAACTATTGCTCTTATGAGGAAAGGCAAGGGATTTGGGCCTTTTTAGTCTGGAGAAGACTGGGGGGAACCTGATCAATGCTTATAAATACTTAAGGGTGGGTGCCAAGAGCATGGTGCCAGTCTTTTTTCAGTGGTGCCCAGTGAGGGGAAAAGAAGTAACAGGCACAAATTGGAACATGGGAAACTCCATCTCAGCATGAGGAAAAACTTTACTTTGAGGGTGGCACAGCACTGGAACAGGCTGCCCAGAGACATTCAAAACCCACCTGGACATGTTCCTGTGCAGCCTGCTCTAGGTGGATCTCTCTGGCAGGGGAGTTAGACTAGATGATCTCCACACATTCCTTCCAACCCCCTATCATTCCGTGATTCTGTGTATTTAATCTGTTTATAATAACAGTGCATATGTGTTGATATTTAATGTTTATGCTGGTACACTATTAAGTAAACATTCCCATCTAAGTAGAGAGGTTTTCTGCACTGAGCTCTGTATGCGGCAGTAATGATTCTTAAGGACTTATGTCAACTGAAGAGTTTGAGTTAAATTTTGATTTTGTGCGGTATTGATAGAACTTCTTCAGTATTCATTTTTCGTTTATATGACCTATAGTTAATTTGTGTGGCTTCTGTGTTTTCATTTTCAAGACTGAAAGGTTGTTAGAGTTAGTTGAATCTCACACAGCTTTGACAAGGAAGTGGAAGACAAATAGGGGAATGTTAAATATTGTGCTAAACTAGCTTCCATTTCCAACAGCTGTAGTAACCTAAATGATCAAGGACTGGTAACAGATACTGTAGGTTTCTGATTGATTATAGTCTTCCTACTGGTAATCAAAGGTTTCAATGAGCTATACCTTTTTGATCTCCTGAACTTTCTATGAACTTGAAATCAACATTTCCTTTGCATGTCAGATAATAGCAGGCTACAGTACTTGCTGCTACTCCTGCTGTGCATCTGGAAGTTAAATTATTAATATTTGGAAAAGCCTATGTTCACCACATTCAGCAGATTATTTGTTCCTAAAGGTACAATGCAATTTTTGACATGTTTTACCAACTATTCTTGATTATTGCAATTAGCCTAGATACAAATGCAGAATATAAACTACTGCAAATGCTGAAAAGTGGCTAAGATAAGAAAAATTACAGCATACAGTCCATAATTCTCAGATACTTTGTGAAGAGAAGATAAAAGGAGCAGTTTCATCCCTCCCTTCCTCCTTTCCTCTTCCTCCCTTGCTTCCTCTCTCCATCTCTTCTTTCCCTAATCTTTCTTACTGGCAAACACGAGTAAGAATGAGTTACATGACTTAATAATTAATTTTATGACACCTTTTCAGCTTTGTAAGATGCTTCTAATGAGCCTTTTTCACTTTGAAACTTTGCTGACGTGGAGTAATTTACTGATATTTACTGATTTGCCATTTCTAAATATAAGGACCCATTCATCAAAATACAGAAGGATATGCATAATTTGAATCAAATGCTCGACTCCAAATCCAAAATAGACAGCAAAATGTCAAACACATCTCTTTGATCTGCAGGTGATTCTTCAGCTGGCTGCTTAAAGTGTACCGAGAGGTGCTGCTATAACAGGGAGGCAATGACTTTTTAAAGTGCTGGAACATGACCAGAGGAGAGCCACCAAGCTGGTGAGGGGTCTGGAGAACAAGTGATATGAGGACAGGCTGAGGGAACTGGGCATGTTTAGTTTGGAGAAGAGAAGGCTGAGGGGAGACCTCATTGCCCTCTACTGCTAGAAAGGAGGTTGTAGAGACGTGGGTGTTGGCCTCTTCTTCCAGGTGAATAATGAAAGGACCAAACGAAATGGTCTGAAGTTGCGGCAGGGGAGGTTTAGATTAGGTATTAGGAAGAATTACTTCACTGAGAGGGTGTTCAGGCATGGGAACAGCCTGCCCAGGGAGGCCGTGGAGTCACCATCCCTGGAGGTATTTAAGAAACGTGTAGTTGTGGCACTTCAGGGTTTGCTCTAGTGGCAGAGATTCTTGAGTTGGGACATTTGTTTTGTGGAGTTCAGTTTTTCTGTGGAGGATGTGTCGTGGTTTGGGGTTTTTTTTGGGGTTTGGTTTTGTGTGTGTGTGTATGATTGGACTAGTTGACTTCAGAGGTCCCTTCCAACCATGAAAAATCTGCGATTCTGTGACTGCTAGAAATCACTACTCCCAACTCATTCCCAATTTTGGGCTCGTTTCTGGATTATACAACTTGTAATACAGGCTGGAAATAGTTTCAAGTCATCAAAGAAATGAAATATTATAAGACAGAGAGAGTATCAGATTTCTTGGCAATATTTTAAAAGCATGTGTGAAAATGACTATCATCTAATATCAAGGTGCAGCAAACAAATATGGTAAGAGAAAGAGTAATATTCTTTACAGGGCTTTTACTGGTCCTTACTAGCAAGGTCAAGTGCGACATCAATGATATGTTGACTTGACAGATATAGTGTATATACAGTAAAGGCTCACTTGATAATCGTGAAAAGGCTTCTTGATTAAATTGCCCTTCTTTGGGAAGAATTGGTAGAGGGACACTATTATCTGGAAATAAAATACATGAAGAAATGCTGGATCTCCTCTGATAGCATTTCTAGAAATCAGGTAGCTCTTTTCTGTATATGATTAAACTCATAGACACTGGGAGCATATGAACATCAATTATACAAAATGACCATGAAAAAAAAAATCAGAAAAAATATTACAAGAAAGATTAATAGCTCTAAAATGAAGGATGAATACATAAGGAATGATTTTCAGTTGTAACATTCAAATAAGCTTTCAGATACAGCAGAAACTGTGCTTGACATTACACAAAAAGAATGGGAAGCCATTTGTAAATTTTATATTAATACAGCAGAGATTGTTCTTTATTAAAACTAGGAAAGAAGAGTGGATTAGCAGTGCCACATGGGATGCTATTACAGAAAAAAAAAGACAAGATAAGTTAAATCTACTCAATACATTAAGGACAGAAAAGTAAACAAAGAAAAAAGGAATATGGGGATAAAGATAAAGCAGTAAAAAGATCAGCCAAAAAAGGATAAAAGAGGCTCTGTTGATAGACAGGCACTGAAAGCATAAATGGCAGCACTGAAGGGAGACATGAGAACATTTTATCAAAGAGTTTAAAGACTTACTGGAGATTTTAAGCCATGAGGAAAGTGCAGTGAGTAGTAATGACTGGAAAAAAACAAACCTCACCTTATTTTAGAGGAACAAAAGAACAGAAAGGCAGAACACCTCCCAAACACTGCAAGAAAAAAATTAATTTTTTTTTGCTAGTGAAAGTTGGCAGAATTTGATGCCTGGCTTGAAGAAATCAAATGTTCATGAGGTTAAAGCAGCCTCTAAAAGTCAGATGAATGCTAAATTAACAAATATGATTCAAATCACTATAGCATAGATATGAGGAAATGAAAAGGACAACATGATATTTGGATATGTCCCTGAGGTTTGATGTGAAGCAGAAATAATAGCTGCTCTTGTTCCCATGGAAAGTCTTCAGTGCAGTGTGCACTGAGGTTGCCACTGATAGCAGACATGGGAAACATGGCAACATTTGCTCTGATTGATCTTGTGCAGACAAGATCTTCCTCCTCCAAAGCATCGTAGAACAACGTACAAGATGGTAGGTGCCTCTTGCCACAAACTGCGTAGGTTTGATTTAATAACGGATTGCCATGGCAAGTAGTACTAGCCTTTGAAATCATTCGGATGATGATTCAGAATACTGAGCAGCAGCATGCCATGAAGTAGGTGCAGCTGGGAGGTGACAAAACTTGGTGACAAAGACTGTGTCTTCTTCTCCTCCACCTCCACTAAAATCCATTGGAATGGATTCTGTTATTTGATCATCACTGCAGAAATGGGTGTTCCAATAGAAATTAAGAGAACAGAGATGTAAGGGTTTGTAGACAAAATCTGTCTCCTAACTAAATAGGCTGTCATGAACAAGGCTGTCTAACACTTATGCCAAACAGGCCCTACAATTAATAAATTAGAGACAGTCAATGTCACAGATGATAAATTATCTACATAGAATTTTCTTGCTTTAGAAGCTGAGCTTTTACAAACTTGCATAACCTCATTGACAATGCAAATAAATGCATGCTTGATATAAGTTCAGAACAATAAACTAAGTACTTCCCATATAACGTGCAGAAGCCTAGCATGACTAAAAACACACTGAAATCAAGGGGAAGAGTCTTCAAATACAGTGCAGACTCCCAGAAAAATAATGCACTCATCCTGCACAAATCACACAGCTATTAGTACAGGTGTCTGTGAAGGCTATTTAAAGTACTGACTAAATAAATAAGAAATGAAGAAGCCTTAAAATGAGTACAGATAATGGAAACAGTACAAATAGGAAAAAGGAAGAGAGGGGACATAGATCTATTTTTCATGACTCTCCAGTAATAGTGAGCATCAAACAAATACTTCTGTGATAGCCCCAGGTTTGGTTCCAAAAGGCTGAATCAATGGCACTCTGTAAGACAGTTATGGTTGACGTGATCCTGTTACAAAAGCCAAAAAGACTTACAGAAATGAGCCAGACAGGATATGGCTGACTAACGTCATTTGATGTCTGGTTTATAATCTTACCAAAAATGACACTGTTTAGGAAAAGCATGAAAAAAGGGTTACAAACCAATATACGAGAACAAAAATGGCATTAGGGAACCGAACCAATACATATCTCCACTCTATTCTAGCTCAAGCATAATTTCAACATGCTGATTAAACTTTAGTTCTACATCAAGGAAAAAAATAACAAATACACAGGTTTTGATTTGGTCTTGATCCCTTAACTGTAATGAAATATTCTCATACAGAAGAATGAGTTTCAAACAGATTCATTTCAATCAAAATTTTCTCCTTTTCTTGAACAAAAAAACCCCAAACCTGAGCAACATGTTCAAGTCCAAAAGTTGCTTTTAAAAGCAAAAAATAAGTGGCTTCTGAAAACCATTTCAATTCCCATATTTTTCATGAGATGTTTAAAATATTCACAAATAAATAAAAATTCCTGTATTGTTATTTTCACAAGCACTCATTCCTATTTTGTGGAAGGCTTTAAATAAATCCTTAGGATTTCAAATTACTTGGTGATTAATTTGGGGGGGGACAGTTAACAAAGAAAGAACATAATTCGTGCAAACTGCATTTTCAAACAAAAGTTCAGGTGATGCCTAGATTTACTAAAGAGTTCAGCTTTCATTTGTCAAAGGAAAAATGAAGAGATGCTGTCATGAACATCACAATGGAAGTGGGTTGACACTTAGGTCTTTTTTAAAATTTGGCTCCATTTGTGGATGCTAAAAGTTTACCCTGACCTTTAGGAATTTACAGCTTAACGTCCATGTAATGCTACAGAATTTCACAAGTTTTCCCTTGATAACAATATTTATTTTTTTGAAGGACCTGCACTCCCCTCCAGAGTGCCTGCTGGTTTCCCTATATTTAGTTCCTTTAATTTGAAATCCAGGACAGGCCACTTATTCACCTCTCATCCCATTTTGCTATCACACGGTTTGTACTGCAGTTTATCTCTTTAACAACTTATGGAGATTTCGCTAACCTCTTCTATTTGATCATGATATCCTGAGCAGGTTTATAACACAGATTGTGTCTCAGAAAGTATACAGATGTACAGAATGTTTTGTCAGCAGACAGTTTCTTGTACAGTTGATAAGACTGCAGAGTTTTGCCTATTGATGTAAAGCTTAGTTGGAGAGATTAGAGAGTGCTTCCAGGTGTTTAGTAAATCAGGATGTCCTTTGTGTTTATCTGAGACACATTTTCAAAGCCACAAGGGAAAAGTACGGAATGCAGTTCCCACTGAAAATCAAGTATCACCCCCTTTATAAAGAAAGCGGACTTATTTCCTCTGTAAATGATAACATTGTTCCTCTGTGGAGGGAGGGATTATTTTAAAGAAATTCACTGAAGAGCATTTAATAGCATAGTCACAATTGTGATGATTTAATGATACAAAGTATGACAACACAGGTTTGCAGGACGAATGTATCTGATAGATTTGGGAGAAAAAAATAGACAAGCTTTTGGACACACAAGGTTTTCCTCAGATCTTGAACAGAAGAGGCAAGTGCAAACCAGGTAGGACACTTTTTTTCTCCTAAATCTATGTGTGTGCAAGCCCAGTGTGTACTTGTGACAGCACTATTCTAAGTAAATGTTCTTACACAGAAGTCTAAAGGTTTGACTGTCAACAAGAATATTTCCACCAACTTCAGTGGCTGGGTTGAGGTCACCATTGGTATTTGTGCCAGAGTTTGGACTTGAGGCCACCTCTGGCCAATTTCCCAGTGACAGCTTTTGGATTTCCTGACACTTAAACCCAGGTGCAGGTGTTCAGTCTCTTTGGCCAATACAGTCTTCCAGCAGATCAAAGGTCAGTCCAACTTGAGAATCCAAGTAAACAGCAACAAGAATCAGAGGCAACAAGCAATAAGAAATAGTTCTGCTCCTGCAGGATGTTCTCAGCCCACTGTGATGGGAGGTTTGCAGTGGGATGCTGGCTGAGGGAACCAAAGCAGCAGTGACAATATACAGTGGATGGATGGGTACAGCACAATTATATACTGGATTACTTCCAGAATACTGGGCTTGGATCAGCTTAAGCCATATCCATTTTATTGCCTAGAAGAGCTTCATCCAGCCTCTAACTCCTTGGTTTTTATGGGAGCCTGTTAATGCCTACAAAGCATGAGCTCAAATGAATGCTAGTGGCTAGAAGCTGATAACTATTGGGAAGCCAGTTTTGAGAGTGGACACAACATAAATGCAGTTTTTTGGAAACTTACCTTGCCAAGTTTCTGTAAACCTTACCCTTTGTGTCTCATACCAAACCACTGATTTCCAAAAGCACAATTACATTTGATTTACATACACCCTGCTCCTACCTTTGTCTCTCAGTAGACAGAGAGGGTTTTCATGAGGTTAGACTTGTATCTATGTATGTGCCTCATTCACCTCTACGTACATGAACCAGGGTCACATACTGCTATTTGGACAAACTGGATTTCAGTTATATACATGAAAAGCACTACTTCACAGCCTTCAGTGGAGATACGTACTGAATTGTTTCAGCATCACAGTACAACTTTAGTGCCAAAGAAACCACAAAAAAACATGGATATTTTGCTCCCAATTTATTTTTAATTTATTCTGTATCCCAGTTGGCATCTCCTCATTAGAAATGCCAAATAATTGCTCAGACATTCGCTTGTCTCATTCCTTTTGTTAATAAAACTTCTGCATTGATTTATTTTGAGCAAAGATAAGTCTTGAAAAGCTTCAACCCTTTTAATCTGAAGCTCCAAATCATTAGCTGGAAGTTTAGTTCAAGTTTCAATTCATACAACTTTGAGACATACTTGGTCAGTCTGACTTCTTAATTACCCTAGGAAGGGAATTGAATATCACAGGGCTTATATATCCCTTTTTTGACAGTTAGTTCCCAAATACCAAATGTCTGTGTGATTTTGCAGTTTGCATTTACCATATTTTAAACCCAGATGGAACCAATCAGATCATGTGCTCTAGCTTTCTGCTTAATGCCTGTCACATCAAAGGTTGGACTTTAAATTCTTGCCCTTTGTCCTCTCAGTCCATAGATACCACTGTGAAACTTTCAAATATGAACAACTGACCACAAATATTAGGAAGCTGCTTCAGTGGTTATTCAGGTTTCATGTTAAAAATATGCCATTTATATCCTGCTTGAACTATAGTAACATCAACCTCCGTTCCTTTAATCTTCCTGTGGTTTTGCAAGCTCTTTTAAAGAGTGCTCCTTACCAGATTGCCTATCTATTCAGAAGGACTCGAGCAGGCATCAGATTTCTATTTGATTTTGTCTTATATGCTATGCTTTGGTTGTTTAGGTGATTACTGCTTCTGAATTTCAGTCTTATTATTGTATTTTTGCTACCTTACAAAGTTTAGTTTCAACATCATGTCCTTTCTCTTTCAGATGCAGTCACAACATGCTTTAGTTTTCAAATAAAAAAACAAAACAAACCAAACCAACTTCAGAGTAAATTGCTTGCAAAACAGATTAATTAGATCTAATCTCCAGAGGAATTTCCCCTCATCTCAGAGCTAAGCATATTCACTTCCAACTCTTCATAATCCAATCCATGTACCTACACAAACAGGCAGAGAGCAGAGGAGCCAGTGCTGGTTGCGCCAAAAGTGTAACTGGAATCAGAGTATCCCTTACCACTTCCCAAACTCCCAGCCTGCTCAACTTTTGGACCGCTACGGTATCAAGCATTTTATTATTTTAAATGTTACACAGTGAAGGAAAAATTCTCTTAGGTATATGGCCTTCACTACTCACAGTTTTGTATGATAAAGGATATGATCCTGGCAGTAGGAGGCAGAACACGTGTACCATGCTGTGACCCTCCCAAGAGCTAGGGACATCGCATTTCTGAGTCCAGATGGACCACAGGAGGGAGGCATAAACCAGCCACTCAGACTGGGAATGCCTGTTGGCAAAACACCAGGCTCCTCTCTTTACAAGTCAGCAGGATGATGGCAAAGGAGTTTAGGTAGCTCCAAAACTAGGCACTACCCATGGAATCCAGCCAGGCTGTGGTTTTCAGCACTGTGGTGCCCCGTGAGTCCTCCTGTAGATATCTACTTCTTTCACTGGATCTTTTACAGTGCCACAATGGGAAAAAGTACCATGCAAGCCGGTAATGTCACCACACAGCATAAAAGGAATGCTTTATTCTGGATTAAAAACAAATTAGCTGGCGGTGGATGAATTCACATTCTGGCTCACGTGAGTCGAGCACAGCTAATCCTGTGGCTAGGGTTATGCACTGTAGCATTTTATAAGCACAGGCTCTTTGAAGCATGGCACAACCAAAGCGAGTGTATCAGCAAAGAGGCCGCTGGGACAGTCCTTGCTTTGAAGAGCTTGTGATCCAAAATCCAGACACCTGCCAAGGACTGGCTCCCAGCAGAGGCACACTGTGTATATGGTTGCTCTTTTTATCTTACCCTTACTGTTACCCAAACCTCGCAGTGTCACACAGGCAACCTCCAGATAGGGGCTGGGGGATGTAGGGAGAATGGATGAAGGAAGGGGTTTGGGAAGAGAGAATGTATTGTCTAGTGCAGGGCCGTAGCTTTTCTCAAGATTATGTACTACCACAGACCAGGGCTATACTGAACTGCATACTTCTACCTTCTGTTGGGTGGGTTCAGCTAAAGAAAGAAGCATTAAATTGGCTCTGAGTTAATTTTTATTGTCAGTTCTCAAATTTTCCTTCCAAAAGAAGGTAATGCAAGTCACAGGGCTGCCAGCAAAGGAGGTCTGAAGACACGTAGCAGGCACGTAAGAGGGGAGCCCACAGCTCCACTGCTGAGAAGGAGCAGAATGAGACAGGTCCTTCTGCACCAGTTACTGGTGGATACTGATAGTATTGATCTCTTCCGTCTTTCAGAGAAAGTCCCAAAGTCCAAATAATGGACATAGTACTCTTAGGTTTACTCCATGCTTTCTTTCCCATATTACAGATATCTAAGGGGTGGGTGTCAAGAGAATGGGGCCAGACTATTTTCAGTGGTGGCTCTGAGGAGAAGGACTTGGGAGTGCTCATGGATGAGAAGCTCAACACGAGCCAGCAGTGTGCGCTGGCAGCCCAGAAAACCAACCGTATCCTGGGCTGCCTCAAAAGAAGCGTGACCAGCAGGTCCACGGGAGGTGATTCTGCCCCTCTGCTCTGCACTTGTGAGACCCCACCTGGAGTCCTGTGTCCAGCTCTGGAGTCCTCAACAGAGAAAGGACATGGAACTGTTGGAACGGGATGATTAGAGGGATGGCGCACCTCTCCTATGAAAACAGGCTGAGAGCTGGGGCTGTGCAGCCTGGAGAAGAGAAGGCTCTGGGGAGACCTTGTAGCAGCCTTCCAGTATCTGAAGGGAGCTACAGGAGAGCAGGAGGGGGACTCTGTCAGGGAGTGTAATGCTAGGACAAAGGGTAATGGTTTTAAATTGGGAAAGGGAAGATTTAGATAATAGAAATTCTTTCCTGTGAGGGTGCTGAGGCTCTGGAAGAGGTTGCCCAGAGAAGTTGTGGCTGCCCCATCCCTGGAGGTGTTCAAGGCCAGGCTGGATGGGGCTTTGCTCAGGCTGGTCTGGTGGGAGGTGTTCCTACCCGTGGCAGGGGGTTGGAACTACACGATCTTGAAGGTCCTTTCCAACTCTCACCATTCCATGTCTCTACGGGGTGAAGTCTCCTTCCCTGGAGATACTCAAAACTCGCCTGG
>VZRU01011979.1:158852-186320 GCA_013398155.1 Pedionomus torquatus | reverse complement strand
CTTTTTTTAAAAAAACAAAAATTCGTGCAAAATCACAGAAGACTATTTTTAATAGATTACAGCAATAATACTTTTTACAGTAGAAAAAAAAAAGAGCTTTTCAGTAAATTATATTTGCTGTAATGGAATCTCCAATGAAAAGTAAGCATTTAATTCAATTTTATCTATATGTAGCTCTTAACAAAAATGCTTTATTAAAGTTCCTAAATGTAAAGAACACAAATCAAATACAGGTGCCTGTTTCATCAAAATTGGTTAGTTGTTTCAGCCTTTTTGTGAGCAACATTCATTCATTTAGTATGATACTCTTTCCTGATAGCTCTCTGCTGGCAGGGAAAGCTGTGCACTCTGTTGACAACAGGGGAAAAAAAAAATCAGGATTCATATTTCCCTCCATTAAGTGTGTTAAGTCTCCTCTAATAAATTAAAAAGCCGGCCACTAGGAGTACGTCTTTTGGTGTCATGTCTAGTAAGTGACATGAGTCAGAGAACTAATAACCTGACTGGTTCTGAGATGTATGGCACACTTAGTAGGCTAACCCTAGGCTGCAGGGATGTGTTTCTCTTGGTTTTGTTCTCTATGCCTTTGACCCAACACTTCAGATGATTATTTCTTCTGTAGCGGAACACTTTCAGCACAGCATCCCTTTCAACCTAGTGTGTTCGAGTAAGAAATTAATACTGAGGTCTGCCACTTCCTCACTGAGTGCTTCCACCAACAGACTATTAATAAAGGTGATGCAGCTAAAATGCCCTTCCTTTAGGCACATAAATGTTTTATTTGATCTAGCTTTTTGTCTCTCAGTAGACTAACGCTCTCGTTCCACAAGGACATTCTCTGTCTGGAAAGTGAACACGTCAATGTGAGAAATCCTAAAAACCTGCAGCCGCTCCAGCTATGTTTTAAAAGAAAGGGCCACAGCTAAACTAAGGAGAAGGCTTAATCTTGCCTGTGGTGAGGATGTCCTGTCTGAGACCACCTACTCAGTAGTGCCACTCATCAAGTTTTGGTGCAAACAGTGTGTGGAGCTATTGATCTGGGGTGCTAGCAGCTGTACTGAGAGGAGCAATTTCAAGTTGCCAGCAAAGATTAGGGTATGAAAACACATGCCCATTGAACCACTCCACATTGCGGCAGGCTCTCTTGCTTTGTCCTTCTGTTCTCTTTTTGCACTCTTCAAAGGAGTTTTTGCTTGCAATCTCAGTACGATACACAGCACAGGGGCTGGCTGTGCCTTTGCCTTATATGCCCCAGTGTCTGATCTACAAAGGGTAGATAGTGCTGCTCCTCCTCCCAGGTGTGCTGGGAAGATTCCCTGGAAGACTGCCTGTGAGATGCTTCACTGCAGTGTTGTGCTGTATGAAAGTCCCACTAGTAGAGTAACCGGAGTGATGCTAAAAGTTCTTGATTCACTCTAACCCACACTGTTTTATCACCAATAAATGCTTGTGTGCAGAGTTGAAAGTGTCTATAAATGTGCATTTGCTAAGGCTGGCACTGGCTTGTTTACATCAGCAGCAATTTCTGTCAGTGATTAAAGGGAGACTTTTAGTCCATTGGACTGCTAGTTTTGGTTTGCCACATGGTATATCAGGGGAACGTGATGCATTGTTTTAGTAATACAATTAGCAATAGAACTGATTAAAGATTCCTGGATGGCATGTTTTTTTCTGCCAGAATAATGCCACTTTGATGAAATCTGATCTTTCCTTGAAGAATGTGTCTGGTTTGCCCCATATATAATGGAAACCAGCAGATCTTTAATCAGCTTCTGCTGGCCTGACTGCTTACTGGCTTGTCTGGCTGGCTTCTGGGCAGGCAGCTGGATAAGGTGCCAGGAAGCCGAGACTTCCAGGCTCCTAGATCCTGGGCAGCTCAGGCCCCTGGGTTTATGGGCACTCAGCTCTGAGCTCTATTATCACTTATCTAAATGCTACACAACCTTGGTTATGCTTAGGCCGTTGATGTCTTTATGCATTAAGGCGAGACTTTATGCTGATGAGAAACCAAAAGATTAATGGCATTAGGTAGGTAAAGCTTAACAGGTCTCTACCTTTTTTGAATCCTTCCAGCTGCAAATCCGCTGTTGATTCTCAGACCCCTGTTAAGCTCCAGTGTATAAAGTTCTGCTTGCACATTGAAATTCTGCTTCTGGCTCTGTGAACGTTGCATGTCCACAGAACTTGCACACAAATCCCACCGGGACACACAAACTAAATGTTTCTCTCTTTTGCTTGTCTCCATCTGGTAGGCAGGCCATGCAGTTTGGGTTTTGCAGAGTAAGAAAAAAGTGAGGCACTACCTCTCTAGGAGACACTGGAATCGCTAACATTTTTTAAGGACTGTATTTGTGGTTTTAGTCGCTAGTGTTGGATTCATTTAGAGATGCTTGTTTTTTGCCGTGTATTGAACTTTAGGTACCCTTGGGGCATTAATCTTGTCCATGATTTACACCCCAAAGTGGTGGAATTCTTTTGGCAAAGTACAAAAATCTGAAGTACTACTGGGGGGGGGGAGGGGGGAAATAAAAATTGACCCAAGATCCCCCTAAACTAGTCACTGAAATAGCCAACCCCCTTTATGGGCCAAGACTCAAATTCAGGTAGAAAAAGAGAGATAAATATAGGGATCTTTTGTATCTCCCATTTTTTAAGTGCCTGCCATGTGTCTTGGGATACAATGTGGATCACTAGATTGTTCTTTTTTAACACTTTGAAGGTCACCTCCCTTGAGATTATTGAAGCTATGTCTTCAATAATCCAGAAGTTACCTGGAAACCAAATGAAACATAAATGTTAGAGTCAAGAAACAGCATATATGATTCTAATGCTGGACAGCATGAACTCCCCGACTGGCAATACCCCTGTTAGGAACAAATGTTTTGGGCTATTGGACAACTCTGTATATTTTTCAGGCAAAGTGATGACCATAGAGGGAATTTGAATACCAGGTAGATGTTTTGTACAGAGGAGGCTTCCTGACAGTATTTACCACCTTCAGAAATGTCAGTCAATGTCTATCAAACGCATACTTTTCAGAACTAAGGGGAGGGATTGTCCCCAAATATGGTATTAAAGGAAAAAAGTAGGTAGAAGTAATTTTAAAAGGTAGTCGTGCATGGCAAATGTGGAAGGAAGGAGAAGGAACCTGTTGTTCTTGGAGAAGGAGTTAGCAGCAATTCATTCTTACATAATTCTGCCATCTCCAGCTTGGGATAACTGATAGTCACATAGGGTGAGGTTGGCCTCAGGTTACAATGTTTTCAAAAAGTGTCATAACTTTTTTGTGTGTTAACTAGATTTTTGTTGTGGTAACAGTTACTATTAATTAATAACAGAAATTACTTCTTTCCACTCCTGTTCTTTTGGAGGAGAAACAAACAAAGATATTTTACAGAACTACAAGAATAACTGTTCCTTTTCTATTTTGGTAATGCAAAAATAAACATTAGGAATAAACGTATTAAAAAGAGTCATTAGGACTTTGGGATGCAAACTAACCATTTCATTCCCTGATCAGTCCAGAACAACTCAATTAACTCAATGCATTTACTTTTCCCTGGGGAATTATAGGTCATGCACTAAAATATCTCGGTTGCCCAAAGAGGCTGTGCTATCTGTCCTTAGAGGCTTTCAAGACCTGCCTGGGAAACGCCCTGAGTTTGGTCCTGCTTTGAGCCAGAGACTGGACTAGAGACATCTTGAGTTCCTGTCCAGCCTGAATTAGCGTACAACTCTAGGAGCTGTTTCATCCTACTAACAAAGAAAAGGAAAGTCCTAATAATTGGAGAGCATCAAAATAGTAGTCTATTGAAAAATGCATATATATTGCTATAGATGGAGAAAATTGTCTCATCTCTTCCTTAGGCCATTTGAATCTCTAGATCTCTAAACCTTTTTTATCTGCTACGTGCAAATTTTGTCTAAAAAACATTTGGCTGGGTCCAGGGCACAAAGTTTTTCATCTTTTTTTAGAGTTCATTTAATAATAGGCCTCTACAGCATGTTCCCTTCTCCTGCCTACTTCAGTCTCTCTTTACCCGCCCCCCCAGTCCTTGACACAGTAGAGGCACTTACACATACAAATATTTAACCGGCATTTTCTTTAGGACTCCAGCCAAAATATTGCATTTGATACTTCTCCCCAAATAAAACAAACTATGTTTATGCCCAGGAAGTCAAATGTGTCTTCATGATCTATTGACTCTGAAGTGGTGAAAATATAGATCATAAAGCGCCAAGTCATGATTTATACCGTAGCTGTCCTGAGCGGGATAAAAAATCCAAGGCAGTAAATACATGTTTCTATACACAGCTGAAGACCTTAATTAAAGCCTAAATAGTGGGAATATCTGACCACGACATATGTTGCTTCATTCCTAATTCATTTTTGCATACTGATACCTGACCCTTCTGTGGAAGTAAGTGGCATGTCAGAGGATTGGGTGCTAGCTGATGAATTCGTGAATATGTTGTCACATCTGGAACTGCAAATCCTTTTCTTCCTTTCAAAACATCAGTCATGTTTCTCTGCAGCTCTGATGCAGATGCTATTGTAGGGCTTAGCAATACCATTGCATATTCCATGTAAGTTTTGGGTTTTGTCTGCCACTAAATATATCACAGGGCTAGAAAATGCTTTTGATGTGCAATTATAATCCTTGATGTAGCTTGCACAAGTACAGCATGAAGTATCTGTTTCCTCTCAAGCGAGACACAAGATTCCTGGGGCCAAATCTGCAGCAAGGTAAGAGCAGCATCAGAGTGCAACTTCTTGCTGTCGTCTCTGGTCCATGGCCACTGCTGAGGCAGCTGAAGCCCACCCAGGGGAGGGAGCAATGAATCAACAGCATCATGAAACCATGGGCTAAATTTGTTTCCCACTAGACTTGTTGAAAGGATCAACAGGATACAGGTCCCATTGCTACAGCTGATAAATATGCTACACTGTTCTGTTTAGTTATCAAAAGAAATCCTTTCTTTCTGCCCACCTCCAGTGACTTTTATGAAGTTGCAGAGGTGCTTGGTACCATTCATGCTTCCACCCAGCTTCAGAAACTTCAGAAAACTCTTTTAGGCCCTCTTCTGTCATGACAGGGACTACAAAAACACTTAAAAATGCCAGCAGTTTTTTTTCCAGGATTTTGCACTATTCAGATGAAATAAAAGGGCTAGTTATGGGCCCAAAACTTTTAAAATTTTAAAATTCCGGTTTTAAGAGGTTATCAGCAAACAGAGACATAATCTTTGTCCAGAGACAGAGGCCTAGACAAGAATTCATATGGAGTTCCATTGCTGGCCTGTAGTCCAGCATGACATGCACTTTGAACTTGTCATTTTAGTCTCTTGCCTTTTTGTTTCATGACAGGATATGCACAATATTACTTCATTCCTAAATATTTTTGGAAGTTATGAACACACACAAAAAAGTGCTACAGAAGTCCTAGATCATTATTGTTAGAAACACATATACTAAAAACTTGAGAGTAGTCACTGAGGTACTATTTATTAAGGAGTTCATCTGTCCTCCAGTTTTGCTTTAAGTGACTTGGAATTTGAGGGTTACAATACGCATCATCAATGTTTACTTTTATATCTATGTTTTGTAGTTTTCTTAAACTCTTGTACACTGAAGTACCTCTAAAAACTTTGCAGTTCTTATTTTATGTATCTACAGAAGATATTACAGAACTGGTGATTTATCAGTGGCTGTGAGTCTGTTTTCCAAATAACAAGTGATAGGACAAGAGGAAATGGCCTTGAGTTGTAGCAGGGGAGGGTTAGGATGGGTATTAGAAAAAATTTCTTCACCAAGAGGGTTATCAAGCATTGGAACAGGTTGCACAGGGAAATGGTTGAGTCACCATCCCTAGAGGTATTTAAAAGACGAGTTCATGTGGCACCTACGGATGTTGTTTAGTGGTGAATTTGACAGTACTAAGTTAGCAGTTTCACTTCATGATTTTAAGGATCTTGTCCAACCAAAATGTTTATATGATTCTATGGCTATAGCTAAAGACCAGGACAGGTTTTAGAGGAAAAATTTTGTCTGATATTTTTCTGTCTGGCTTAAGTTCATACTATTCACAAATATTCAGTGCAAAACCTCTCACTGTCTGTGGCAGAGGATTGGGAAGGAGGCACTCATCTCTGTGGGTGCTGTGATTCTGGGAACAGCACTTGCTTTGAGACTTTGATGTTTCCGAGGCAGTTCCTGTTTTGGGGTTTCTTATATGCAAGATGAATGCCTAGAAGCAAGATTCCTTCTCAGGACATAAATAATGACAAATTGTCTGAATGTGGAAAAAACTCTGGAATGATAAATGTCAACATTTTGTCTACATATATCCAGAAAACTGTACTCAGGAGGCTTCTAAATCAGAGTGCTCTGTTTCTGTTCTTTTGAAGTTATTTTTATAACTATTTCCCAGCAAATGCACATCCTACAATGAGAACTACATATGTCCCAAGATTAAAATATGAGAAATAAGCCATTTTTAAACCTTCGATACTCAAAACAAATGGCAAGCACTTTCCTTATATGCTAGACAAATATTCAATTCAAACAATTAAAATAAAAAATTGTATTGTGGAAAAACACAGTACAGAACAGGATAACTATATATTTTTATTTGGTATTGTTAAAGCTGTAAATTTCACCCTTAGGCTGTTTTAATGTATATGTAAATTTGTCACGTGTTTTTAAAAGCTTTTTCTGTCTTAAGGCTCTATTTTTATTCTTTTTTAAGGAGCAATTACACACGCGTACACACATATATTCAGGTAAATAGTTCTATGAATAGCCTTAGGGTTCCTTGGCAAGAATGTAATTGTCTGTGCACTGACTCTGTAACTGAATTGCCTTTCTTAGTAATGGGATATTGGTTTTATAGGCCCTTGACTGCTCCCCTTTAATACCCATCGGTTATCTTTTTTTACTTTCTTTAATGTCCCTTTTTCCTTCTCTTCTGTCATGTTTCTCATTTCTTCTCTGTTCTACAACCCCCTACAGAAGTGCAGCTAGTGCAAGAAAATAATGCAGGAAAATGACTGTAAGCTGTCATTTACAGACTCCATTTCAAATAAAGTCCTGCACTGCAATTAGATTAACTGATGTTAGAGCTCAGAAACACAAGCAGTCTCACTCCTATCAGTCACAAGTGCCTCTCCCAGATGCTTCTGCCTCCTTGTAATCATTTAGATCCAGACACATATCATACCGGAAAATATTTTTTTTTTCTTTGGGTAAGTGTACCTGGAGATAAATTTGAGGAATACATAAGAGAGAACAAGGAGGATACCAACACCAATTACAGATGCCTACTACTCCATCAATCTCAGCTTCCAAATGGGGCGTAGGAGAAAGCAAGCAATGAAATAGGCATCATTTCCTTCATGATGAAATGTTCCAGTGCAGATTATGTGAGTTTTCCTCTAGTTTTTAAGAAAAGCTTCACTTCTGTGGTGCAAACCAATTTGTGAAAATTCAACTCTCCAATTTGAGAAAATTAGTGCTTGGGTCTGGCTAGTAAAAATGTGACTATGGCTTTGCTGGTCTGATGAATGCAGTATATACTGTCCAGTAGAAACAAACAGATTCAACATATGTGACCACAAAATACAATTCTTGTATTACTGGGTCTTCCAAAATCAGGTAGAGAAGTACTGAAGAATTTATAGCTCCAGCCTTCTTCTGCTGCAATGTAGCCTCATGGTATTGATTAGACTGTAGAAGAGAAAGTATCATTCATTCATGAAATGGAAATGTACAGCCACAGAGCATTTATTTTGCATGGACCAACTACTCATAAATCCTCTAGAAATGATCCATCATTGTACTTGAACTTGGATTCTGGGGAAAGAGGGAATGAGCTCTTACCTTATAAAGGTAGGTTATTTTTACATACCTTCTAAGGTGTTCAACTGCCTCAATAGCTGATGCCTCCTCTGCATGAGAACTGTATGACAAAGCTGACAGAGGGTTTTGCTAGAAGAGAGCCTACAGGCTTTTGTGATAGATATCAGCAGATTTCAAGGACAGTGAAAGATGGTGCAAAGGACAGGAACTGAACTGAAAGGGTTGCCCCGAGTTATTGCCCAGTCAAGTCAAACTATACGTCTGAGCCACGTTAGCTGATGATACTGTCTGGCAGGACCAAGCAAGAAAATCCCTTGGGATGGGAAATAGACTTCTATTGAAACATCTGGATATTGTGAGCAACTTTGAGAGGTGGGTGGAGGTGTTACTAGAAGGACCTTCTTATCAGTGTATGGAAAGGAAAAAAAAGCCACTACTAAAGTCACTGAAGATGGGAGCCTTTCACTCCTGTTCATATAGGGCTTCTCATGCCGTGTCTCCTCAAGATATGATGTGTTTACTCTCCTATGGATGATTTCTTTACATATATCTGTAATGCTAGCAAATAGGGAAGAGTTTCCTTTACACTGCCCTTTAGCTTATATTCGGTTTTCAAAGATATTTTCATGAAAAAAAAAATATTAAAAGTTAAACCCTTTTTTATACCACTGGCTACTTAGCAAGGGAACTAGAGCTAGTTTTCAACATTGTTTTCCCATTTTGACAATGTTTTTCACTGAGTTTTAGTACTTTCTTTTTGTATTTTCTTTTTTTTTCAAATGGAAAGCACCAGTTAGGGAAAAACTCTTCCAAACCATATGACCTAAACACCCCTTTTCAATACTTTTATTTCCCTACACCCATCTTCCTACTTGTTCCTCTTTTCCTATTTTGCTACAGAACTATGAAGAAAAGCAAAAATCCACACCTGCAAAAAATTAAGAATTTTTTTCTTGAAAAGGTTCTTAAAATCCAGATAAGACAAACAGTAGGAAGACTGCAATGAAAAATTCTGAGGATTAATAAGTAATTTGTTGGCAGATATTTTCGTTTGAGATATTAGGGTTTCTAAACTAGGGTTTTCCATTTGAGCTTAGAGGTAATAATGTGAGTGCACGATAGGCATATTTCTGCCTTTGGTTTTATTCTCTACCAAGAATAAATTTTATAACGCTTTTTTCAGAAGCTGGATTTCACCAACATTAACCAAACAAGCCAGAACACTCAAGGGGAAGACTAGCCCAAACATGCGGCTACAATTTAGCTATTGCTGGCTCAGGCAATGAGTACTAGCTGTTTTCCGAAAGTGCTGCTCTTTTAGCATGGCAAAAACTCAAGCTTGGAATTTGAGTATCTTCAGTCTGTACTAAAGAGCATAACTTTAGGAAACAGGTTTTGAAAATCTTGGTTTCTTGCATCTGATCCCATTAAATCTTTTTGCTTGGATTATAAAAGAATTCTATTGTTATGGTTTAGTAGCTTTTGAAAATCATTTCAGGGAATCTTTTGTTGGCATAAAACAATGCCTTCTATTATTCACTCCCTGCCATCCACACATTTTGTTTTCATGATATGTTCTATCAATAAAACATTTACTATCATTCAATCACTGTAAATGCTGTTCAGGATCATCTACTGTATATTTCTTGATGAAAAATTTCTGACAGTTCTAAAACTAACTGATCAGCAAGCTAATTTTTTTATCATATGCATGGGTGAAAGTATTTTACTAAAAAGGAGAGATGAAAAAGAAGTAGATCATTATTACTGAAGCGGAGATGGCTTTATATTTTTATCTCCTAAAATGCAGCTGAAAAGATCATTATTAAGAAGAGAATGTCATTTTTCAAAAGAATTTGTGGCAATAACAGCTAGTGAGGTATTTTTTTTATTAGCTTCAAGAGGAAATGCCTGTTACATAATACTACAGCAATCATTTCAGGGCACAAAATTCAGAGCTAGATGATGAAGAGAAAATGTTCAGAGGGTACAGATTCAGAAACTGGGTTTAGAAACTTCCACAGAATTGGCATTTTTAGATTTCCTGCATTCTGTGTCGTAAATAATGAGAATCATTGCTCAGATAGAATAAGCATATATCTTTACTACATGATCCAAATATTTCGTTTTGCACTCATAGGTGTGGAAGCTGTTTCTCAGTATATAGAAATGAGGTTTCAAGTTCTAATAGTAGTATATTAGATTTTGGGAGGAAGTCTAAAAGAAGAAAACAGAGAATTATTTTTTTTTCTCAGGACAAGATATGCAGAAGTTTCCATCCTGGCACTGAGGGGTGAAAGTTAAACTTCATTTACAATGGTGAATTCATGTTCCAACCTAAGCTAATTGAATTTCATCTATGTGTCTGCCAGTCATCATGACTCTTTTATTTCTTTTTGTTTCATCTTCTCCCCAGTAGGCTTCACTTATTGGCACAAATAGATTCTGATATAAAAGGCAATTTCCAGTTGGCTTTAGGACAGCTATTATTTAATTGTTCCCTTCAACTGCCTTTTCTCTGTCACCAGAAGCTTGTAAAAACCCTTGTATTTAAAAAAGGCTGTGGGCCAAATTCCCTGCTGGTATATTTCTATGGAGCTACACTAGTAACAAATTTCACCTAGTAAATTCCACTCTCATTGCAGTACCTTAAATTCCTCCATCTCTTTTTTTTGATAGCTTGTAAAACCTTTATGTATAACCAACATTGATAACCTGACCAAACTCCAGTAGCAGCCTAGAAAGCCACAGCATTCATCACTTCTACCCTAAATTACTGAGGAATGCTCCTGGAAAGCGGCTTGTGGCCTGGGGTTGCTGAACAAAGCCTTTGGAAGGAGATGGGCTCCCTAGCCTGGCTGAGGGAGTGTGTTGCTTTGCACCTCCTTGTGTCATCACTCACAATGGTAAGAGGGAGGCACTGGGAGGGAGCCTGCAGCATCCTTCAGTTTACCAGCCACAACAGTTGTATTAAGAGACAGTCGCTCGACAAGATCAGTTTGTCTATGAGAAGGGATAAAATAACAGGGAAAAAAAAGTGATCCAGGGCACTGGATGTCAGTGGCACATCAGGAATCTCCATACAATGCTTCACAGCACATGGAAATGTATCCTTAATCATAATTCAAAAGTGAACCACTTGGGGGGCATTGCCTCTTATGTTGGGACACACTGTACTTATGGTGGTAGGAACAGGTGTGGTGTCAACAATGTCCTTGTAAAACACATTGTTTGAGTAGCTGGTGGCAATGAAAGAAGAGACAGCTTATAATCCTACCTCATTTTCTAGTCAGAGAGGTTCTGGGGATCATTTTTTAACAGCTGACAAACAGTACAAGGATATACTGAAGACAAAATTATGCCCTTCTCCACTAGCAGATCAAAATCTGCTTTAGTTTTCTGAGGGTCGAGAGGATGTGAAGAAGGTTCAGAGCAGGTTTAGACATAGCCTTTAGAATATGACTGCAAAATTTCTTTATGTACTGTAGTTATTAAAGAACTGTTGATTGACAGATGAGCAGTGTGTGGATTTATGCTTCAGAGCACTACAGTGTGTAAATAGGTGAGAAGTACCCTGAAATACTGTTGCATCCAGCTGGAAAGCTGCGAGATAACTGGTCTTGACTCAAAAGGAAGTAGAAGTTAGAACAGGGGAGGTAATTTCAGAATGTCATCTTAAGAAAAGGAAAAGAAGGTTATTTCTCTGAATATTTTTGTACACTCGCAGCAACCTAAATCCGACAAGCCATCAGAAATGCCAGAGACAAAAATATTTGCATTTCTAAAGGCACCAAATGCTTCGGAGCTCTATTTTTTTTTCCTGTAAGATCACGAGACCTTTCTAAACAAAGCCTGTAGGAAACATTTCTGTTAAGAGTTCTGTTCCGAACCTTTTTGCATCAGAGCTTTGTCTTTGTCACATGCTCTTCATGCATGTTTCCTGCTAGCTCAGGGGTGCATGATCAATCCTATGTAAAGTATATTCCCAGGCAACTGAGCAAGACTCAGTTAAGGATAGACTTCTGGTGTGTTTAAAATGCTTCTGTAGTAATATTTATGCTGATGTATGTTGATATCTCAGTAAATCCTTCAATCATACTGCAGATATCAAACTATAAACAAAATAATCCTATGGACAAAAAACCCCATGAATTTAAACTTTTAAACAGGACACTTTTATACTATACAGAGGTAACTCATGGATACAGTCAGGAGGCATCATTAATTTACAGTTGGCTCTCTGAAGGTAGTTGGGTATCACAGTGCTCAGATTTGTGCCCTGTGCTGAACTCTGGCGATTCACAAGCTCTCATATTAAGCCCTTTTCTCCCTGATACATCATATAAAGGCAGAAAGCTCATGTAATGAGGGTGGGAGAGTACAAATGAGTGTCTGAAAAAGTTGCATGCTAAGCACATTGCTGCTGGAAGAGTCTTGATGAGGTGGGTGAGTGCAGAGATGTTCTCAGGGTGTCAGGCAGCTAATTGGGCTTCGGGAGCATACTTCTCTTTCTTTGGTATTTACAGGAATACTGTGAGGTATATTTGGGTTAGAAATTTTAACTTTATTTCTCATGGCTTTCCTCTAATCAGAGCTCTGCGGGTAACCTGACTGGGGAAAACCACTCATTTTCACAGGTGAAACTTTTCCTTCATACAGAGAATAATTTAAGTATCATTTTGCCCACAGTAAAGTCTAACCCAAGAATCTAAGTCTTACAGCACTCATGAAAAAAAAAAAAAGGGGAGACCTGAACTTCAGTCCTGAACTCTCTAGTGCTCAGTCTGAAGCAGGAAGAAAATCACAATTTCTGTGGCCCAGCAAATGTGTAATTATATTTGGCAGGGAACAGTTTTGACAAAACTGAGTAAGAGAACACAAAGGCACAGACAGAGGTTGTAGCGGCTGTAGAGGTTGTAGAGGTTGGTCAGGCCAGACAACAAGTTGACTCAAGGGCTGGAAGAGAAATCTCCCAGACCCCCGAAGAACAGGTAGAAGGAAAATATTAATATATCCCCATATGCTTTTCTGTGAGTAGTTGTGGCAGCCCCAGTTCTAGCTGGACTAAATTTGCCATAAAGGAAGAGTGAGGAATGGGCACTTTGTGAGTCCCTGCAAACACCCCCTGTGGCTCAGCCCAAGTCGCGGCAGAGAATAAAGAGAAACACAGGTGCTCAGGAAACTTCCATATGAAAGTCTTGCAAGGAGGATAAGCAAAAAACTCTCACCGTACTTTAATTCCAGCACATATTAGATGAGATCACACAAGGGCACATCTGCTGAGGAGCCTCAGCCTCACACTGCTGTCAGGTCCTGTAGGCACAGGAGATGAAACCCATCATCTGCAAATGCTTACACCAGAGTCTTCACATGCAAAGCTTGTTTGTCCAAACAGACTGTGCACACGCAGGATTTCACAAGCAAACTGATGGCCATCCGAAGGCACTTTATGAAAGATTTGTTCCACTACTGCTTTAGTAAATATTCCCTCTGTATGACAGGAAATATTAACCTCTAACACCAGTTCCATCCCTATATTTTACTCTCCACCTCCAGAACAGGATTAGCTGTGTACATGAAAAGAAACCTTATTAAATAATAACAATTTTTCTTTAAAAAAAAAATTTTTTTTTATAGTCTTATTGTTACTGTTTCTATTTGTAAACTGAGGTAATGAAGTAAGGAGATTAAGTGTTCTTTGGTTTTGAGATTGCTAGTGAAATTATGCAGACAGATCATTTTCCAATCTTAAATCTAAATAATTCAGTTGCCATAGGATCAAAGTATGCATTATGCCGTCCTCAGTTTTCCACGCATTGATTCATCCTAATTCCCCTTAGCACGTTTTCCATTTGATTTTATAATGTTCATAAAAGTAGCTGGCAGTGAGTATGGTCAGCATCCAGATTGCTCATTATCACACTCATTGTTCTAAGCCTTCTGTTCTCCTCCTCCTCTTGTAACCATTTATACTTGAGAAGCAAAACCTTACCTTTTGTGTACATTTGTGAAAGCATTCAGGAAAAAATCAAATCTCTTGCATTCATATTGTAGCATACAGAAGAAAATAATGCAAAATGGCTTAATCTTTGTTGTTCTAAAGCAAAATTTGTGAAGTAAAATACAATAACATAAAGCTGGAGATGGTTATACTCACCTTCTTCTGATTTGTCACAGCAGCTGCATTCTGCTAGAAAAATTAGACTTCTCAGACTGAGGGTCTGATTTATTGCCTGTATTTGATGATAGCTGTGGCATAACCCCAGCCAGCAGTTAGAACTATGCAGCCACTTGCTCAGTCCCTTCACTTCCACTTGCTCAGTCCCTTCACTTGGGATTGGGGAAGGAATCAGAAAAGTAAATAGGAGAAAACTTTTTGGCTGAGGTAAAGACAGCTTAATAACTGCAGCAAAAGCCGTGCATGCAAGCAAAGCAAAGCAATGAATTAGTTCACTACTTCCCATCAGCAGGCAGGCGTTCAGCCACCTCCAGGAAAACAGAACTCCGCCAATATAACCATTACTTGGAAGACAAACACCATCACTCCAAACATGGACGGACGGACGGACACACCCACACCCATACCCACCCTCCCTCCCTTCTTCTTCCCCCAGCTTTACATACTGAAGATGAAGTCATGTGGTATGGACTAGCCCCTTGGTCAGCTGTCCCAGCTTTGTGCTCTCCCAGTCTACTCGCTGGCAGGGCCATATGAGGAGCAAAAAAGGCCTTGGCTGCCTGGCAACAAGTGAAAACATCTCTGCACTATCAAACTGTTTCTCATCCAAAACATAGTACTACAACAGCTGCTAGCAAAAAAAAAAATAATTAAGTCCATCCCAGCTGAAACTACAACAGATGACCAGTGGAGTAAAACACCTGATGAACTTCACATTACAAGTCAGGGACCTTTTATTTGTCATTGCACCTTTCAGAGAAGCAGGGGCTATGGAGTTGCCCCTCATTAGCAGCGGTATGAGTCAGGCCTCAGCAACATTCATCATTTATTTGCTAGCAGACAGCATTCCTTGTATCATTCTATAAGTATGTTTTTTAGAGGCTTTGCTTTTACAGACAGTCCCATGTGGAGGGATGTACTTGGATGCCTGATAAGTCTTTTTTAATAATTCATTACAAAAGCCTCTTTGTGCTGAAATCTTTCAGGCAGTTACTGTGATCACCTTAGTCTATCCTTATGTGTGTGAATATGTACTTCTAAATATCTCTCTTTTTCTTAGCAAAGGATTATTTTCTATTTGTGTCACACCTAAAAATGAGGTCCCAGTTACAAGGAAGCCTCTTGCTTCTATCACATTATACATAAATAGCGATAAAAATAGTCTTTTTATTACTATTTCACCCAGCTCTAAACATAAAGTACTTGAACAAACATATATAATGCAGATTTTAATGCTTTCTAAGTGTACTTTTTTTTGTAGCTACTAGCTACAAAACTTATTCCTGTTACACAGAAAGTTTCTGAATCACATTTGTGCCAAACCTTGCAATTCTCCAATTCAGCTTATTTTAGAGTATTCTTAAAATTCTTCTGGAAGAAAGAAGAGTGAGGGAAAATTTTAATAAGAACAAAATATATTTAAGGTTACAGCTCTATTTTTAGCTCCCACACCTGGTTTTCTTTGATTAACAAAATTGGCTTGAAAATTGCCAGATGTACTTGAAAGAACAAGTTCTCCGATTTCCTTGATTATACACATCAGTTGGTTTTGCCACTGAATTTTCTTGTTTGCTTTATCAGTTGGTTAAAGAGATGATGTTCTGCAGCCCATCTGAAAGACAATCCTGTTATAGAGAAATGTGGGGGACTTGAGCACATCGTTAGTGTGGCCACAATAGATATACCGAGATGGAAATTCTGAGTGTTGTAATCTTGGAAGTAGGCAAAAAAGTGCTGCAAGAAGGACTGAAAACAAACAGGGAGATGGCCAAGGAGAAGGGTAAAAGAGAAACTCACAGCTCCACTTGCAACTCAATATCATAGCTTCAGGTACCATCACAAGTACTTCTATCTAATAAGCAGCCCTTGAAGTCTGACAGAGCATTTTCTGCTTTAGATCCACATAGGAATAACCTTTCTCAGCTCAAAAGTCTGTGGCCAATCCATGACATACGAGTGACCAGAACTGAATTGCTTGTCAAAGTCAGTGCTGTCCTTGCAGTGAACAAGCTTTGATCTGGGATTGGAGGGTTAAGTTTGTTGGTTTTTTTTCTAAAACATATAATTGAGTTCACACCAGGAAAAGAAAAAAAAAAAAAAAAAAAAAAAAAAAGAAAGACCAAAACTTCAAAGGATTGTTTCATCCACATCCTTGGACTGATGCGAAATAGCTGCTTCTTCATTAGCCCTCACAGATGCTTACCCAATCTCTTCTTGAAAGCCCTCAATGACACATTGTCTTGAGTTGGGCTCTTGCCTTCCTATCGGTTGAAAAGATTTTCCTAACATCCAGCCAGAATCTTCTGTCTTCCAAATTAAACCAATTTCTCTTTGTTCCTCCTGGCAGGCATATAAAACAACTGATCTCTATTCACTTTCTGTTCAAACAACCAGGACTCATAAATGTTTCACATAAACACACACACTCATCTAAGAAATCTCTCTAATTTATTGTTTCTTGGTTCAATGAGGAGCTGGCCTGTTGTTGGATGATGATCTTGAGACCTTTCAAGAATTACAATCTAGTCTAATTTTTCTAATTCAAAATTAGGAATAACAAAACAAAGCAAACAAAAGGAAAGAAAACAACTGCCCCCCCAAAAAAATTAAAAAAACAAACCCCAAATCCAACTTGGTTATCCAGTGTCAGTCACCTGCCCTTCTGCTTCCTTGCAAGACAGCCTGTAGTGACATAAATAATAAAATAAATTCACACTGTGCTGCAGCTATTCCATCCCAGAATATGCCCCACATTGCACATTTGCTGTGCAAAGCCTGTGCAAGGCAGTATTGCATCCCTCTGCAACGTCTCCTGCATCTCTTTAACACCTGTTCCTCAGGTTCTCTCAGGGGTGAAGGTCAGTGCCACCATGTAAAAAGAAAAGGAGCAGAAGGGAGTGAGCAGAGATGCCATGGTTTGTTCAAGCCACTGCACTGAGAAGATTGAACAAATGTTTGGAGACATCTGTTAGAATTTCTTATTCTTTTTGTTGAGCCTTGGAATATGTGTACTGAGACAGATGATCAACAGTCACAAGGAGATTCTACTTTACATATTGCATTATAATTCTCATAATGTAGCCTTCCCTTTCAAACAATTAGGTACTTCTTTTTTAGTTTTTTAATTCTGAAATTATCAGGTCCCTCCTGTGTTCAACCTTATAAATCAGAGAGTTAAGGGCCTGAGGTACACAGGACTAAAGAATCTCTAGGTTTTCATGCAAATCACTCCACTAGCACAAGTCTGCTCTTTCTTCCAAGGCTACAGGTGCCACGTGGTGTGCGGATGGCTGCTTCTGCATCCAGCTCTATAGGCGGTAGAGGACAGCCAGGCAGAGAATGCTTGCGCCAAGGGACAGCACATGCATGCTGTTTAAGATGTTCCAGGAGGCACGATGGCTTGAGATAAGGCAATAACTCATTCTTTCCTTTATTTTACTCAGTCACAATATACATAGCAATAATTCTTCATTTCTTGATCAGAACTCATTCAGTTGTTCAAAAAGCAGCTATATACCTGGAATTAATCTGTTTTGGGTGTCCATGTCAAGGTGTTGGCAGTGGGGCCCTACAGGGAGGGCCTCTGTGAGAAGAGGCCAAGAGCTGCCCTGTGCCGGACATGGTCAGCTCCAATGGACCCACCACAGGACACAGCTGAACCCATCAGCAGAGCTGGTGGTGCCTCTGGAAAAGCATATTTAACAAAGGACGAGATGCTACACAGTAGAGAGTGGAGTGAGAAAAAAAGTGTGAGTAACAGCCCCACAAACACCAAGGTCAATGAAGAAGGAGGTGGAGGGCGTGCTTCTAGCACTGGAGCAGAGATCTCTCTGCAGCCCACAAGAGACCATGGTGACACAGGTTGTGCCCCTGCAGCCCATGGAGGACCACATCAGAGCAGATATCCACATCACAGCCCTTGGAGGACTCCACACCAGAGAAGGTCAACATGTCCCGAAGAAGGCTGTTGCCCATGGGGAACCTATGCTTGCGGGAGGAGAAAAGTGTGAGTAGTAAGGAGTGGCAGAGAGGAATTGTTATGGGCTGGTTACAAGTCCCCACGGCCCAGGTCCCTGCGCTACTCAGAGCAGAGGAGTTAGATGAGTCAGGAATGAAGGGGTGAAGCTGACCCTGGGAAAAAGGAGAACCGGAGGGAACGTTGTTCTAATTTTGTATTTCTCACTATCCAAGTCTATTTAAATAATATTAATTTTTCCCAAGTCAAATCTATTTTGCCCATGATTGCAATTGTTGAACAATCTCTCTGTATTTATCTTGGCCCATGATTTTCTTGTGTTATAGTCACTCTCTGCCCTGTTGAGAAGGAAGAACGAGAGAGTGGCCTGGGTGGGCATCTGACAGCTGGCCAAGGTAAAGCCACCACAGAATCATTGCACTGGGTGCTTGCAAAAGGTTATTTTTAATTCTTTTTTTAAGCTGGAATGAACTACAGGAGTAACTATGCCTTTTTGATCCTCAGACTGGTTCACCAGCATTCGTGCATGCTGTTGAGGTTTAGATTTTCTTTTCTTTACCCTCACTTCTACAATCAGCTTGTGAATTTCAAGGCATTTTATCTTTGAAGAGCAGACTAGAGATCTACTGCTTTTTTTTTTTTTTTTTTTTCCCTTTGATCATACTATGTGTAGGCTTGGTAACACTACTTATTTGAGTTTTTCCCACATCTTGGTTTATAAATTTCTGGTTTCAGTTTCTTATGATATTGCTAATCTACAGCTTTTGGAATTCTATATCTATATATTCCATTCTATAGTGCATGTATACTGAAATATTTTCAGAAAATATAAACCAATGTATTTTAGTAATTTCTGAAAATGAAGTCATGGAGGAATGTTATTTTGTCCTTCACAAAAATGGAATCATTCAGAAGCAAGTATCCTGAAAATGATTTACTAATCAACAGAGGCGGGTGGTCTTGCTTTGGCACTACCCCCAGACTTTCAAAATCCACTCCTCCTAATTGATGCATTCGTTCTTTGGCTTTATATCTATACTTTTAGGGGAAGTAAGACTTTCTTGTGATTGAATGGAAACCAGGAGCTCTCTGTTCATTTCTTGGCACTTCATAAGAATCATTATCTTTTTCAATGATAACTGTATCTCCATCCCCTGCATTTATTTTAAAGCAGCTATTTCCCTTTCCTTATCTTTTATCTGACCTGCCAATTATATATGTATCAGGGATGAAACACCATCTGTGTGTTTGTGGAATGTTTATTCCACTAAGGCTGTGCCTTAAATTGATAACTTTTGATGTTGTCATAAAAATATAATCTGGAAAATTGATCAAGGCCTGGAGAGTCTGGATAGAAGAAGAGAGTAATATGAAAGGAGGCACACTGGAGTTTATCTGAGCTGCATCAGGAAATCCATGCAGCTGACATGAAACGATAGTTGTCATTAGTATGGGTTTATCTCTCTTCTTCCCCTGTAATACTGTAGGATCTGATACAGTAGGGATATCTTTCCGTCTCTCACCACACTGTTAAATCACACCCACAAACATCAGATCTGAATGCAAAGGCTCCACAACACAATGTAATATATCTGATGCCTTTCAAACAGACATTATTAAAAGGAATAATAACACTGGTAATGTAGCACCTTAAGCTCCAGATAATCTTTAGGGTGCTGTAGCTAAGGGAGACCCAAGAAAAAAACCACATCTGTTATCAAAGAAAATGTCTTAAGTTGTCAAATGAATGAGAAACTTTGTATACTGCATGTATTTCATCTTTGTACACAGGTGAAAATTCTAGTGTTGTGTTATAAAAGGCTGAAAAATAATTGGTACAGTATTTTTTTTTCCAGATGAGATCTCTGTGGTTAGTTTCCTCCAAACCTACATAAGGATGGGGTATGTAAAGAAATCCTAATCATCATTAGTATTACATATGCACAGGAGAGTACAACATCACAGCTCAAAATACAGGTCCTTCATAGATTAGCTAAATTATATCCTTTATTAGTTGATGGTAGTATACTAATCCAGGCTCTGCTTTATGAAATCTAGCTTAAAGTTCAAACTACCATGTATTTACTCAGTTCATGTTTTAGCATGGCCAGTACACAACTACAGAGCACCATACTCATTATTCATTTTCCTTGGTACTAGGAGTACTAGATGTCTGAACTATAGAGTCATCAGAATACGTAAGTTTAATCACATCAATTGTTTCTAACTTTCAACCACACCCAGTTTGCATACAGAGGCTTATTTATAGGCTGTTGGACATTACCACAGGGGTGCAATAACGTAGAAAGGGGACTTCAAGTTCTGGTAATTGTTTTCTTGGCTTAAATATTTAGTGCAGCTTTGCTCCATGCCATTATGTTTTATTATTGAAGCATACTAGTGCTTTTACCAAGTGGTTCATTTGTTGGAATGATGATATTAAATGAGTCCACTGTTTGAAAATTTTCATCTTGTCTAGGGCCAAAAAAAGGCAAACAGAAAAGAGCTAGAGAAGCTGGAAGAAGTTACAAGATGATCTGATTTCTGAAAAATAAGCTTTATCATGAGGGCATAATGAATAACAGTCTATTTAGCCTATTCAAGAAAAGGTTAAAAGACTAAGATCACAATCAAGTAATATCTAATTGTGGAAGAATTATGACTCTTCAATGCGGAATAGGGAGATTCAAATTTTAGAGGCTGAAGCTTGATGTACTTGAATACACAAATTTTAAGTGAGGATAACTAGCTGTTGGAACAACCTATTAAGAGATGTGATAGCTCTTCTAATCAAATTAGAGTGCTTTTTTAAAAGACAGATTATAGCTTAGTGTTACAGCCTTGATGCAGAAATGATTGGTGAAGGTCTTTGGTCTGTGTTGTGCAGCAGAGTCAGACTAGATTTTCATAATGGCCTTTACTGTCCATAGTAATCTATGCATATAAGATTTCATCATGGCTGAGGGCAGATGTGGGTGGCATAAGCAAATAACTCCTGTTTTAGAGCCTTTGTGTCAGGGACTTTTCCTTGCATTCTCCCTTACCTCCCATGGGAGCAGCAGGAATGGTATTTTTCATGTTATAGGTTTAAGAAGCAACAAAGCGATCAAAAAACCTCCCTTTCATAAATGTCTTGGAACATTTCATGAGAGAAGTTAAAAATATAAAAATTGAAACGGTTTAAACTAGACAGCTGCTGACTGCACAGAAATTAAACAGGCTGTTACCCAGGGAGGTTTCAGTGTGTTCCTTGACCCCAGTTTAGCTGCAACTTCCTATAATTCGTCTGAGGAGAAATCTTCTAAGTCATCTAAAGTAAGGAAGGAATCTTAAAGAACTCACCTATTACATTCCTCTGCCCAAAAGAACAATCACCATGAACCATCTCTGACTAAAAACCTGACTTAAATGCTTTACTTAGGGAGATTCCAACCCATTGCAATATCCAAAACTTCTAAGAAGTTATTTTTCTTCTAACACAGATGGGCTCAAACCAGGACAGTAGCAGACGTGGTTTTTTTTTATTATTATTCTTATTCTAAGTCATTACTATCTAATAAATTTCTGCTTCCAATACTAATTACACTAAATCCATATAAAATAACAATGAAAACAAGATAAGGGCACATACACATAAATAAGGTGGATGCAATGAAATATCATGAAGGATTTTTCTTTTGATCTTCTCTGGAAATTTTTAATGGTTGACCCCATGGTCATCCAGTGATGCAATCTATGAAAATCAGATTCTCATTCCTCTTTCCTCTTTTAGGTAGAAAAATTCTTAGGGTTCATTTTCTGTTGTACATCTCATAGATTTTACTACACTGAAATGGTTAAAAAAAGCGTAACCTAGATTTTGTGGTGCAGATGAATGAGGGTACCCTAATGCAAAAGGGCTCTGAATAATGACTAGCAAGTTTTCATGAGAATAAACCTATTTATTCCTTATTTTTCCCATTCTCTGCATCTGACAGGTTCTTGACTTAAAGCTAACTACTGAAATGAAACTGTCATGTCCAAAGGAAGGTCTGGGATCAGTGGTGAAGCTGAGCAGAGCATCTACTGGAAAGGCTGTTTAAGAAATATATCCGGCTGTGGGATGAGTTTGAAGAACTGTATCTGGCTTTGGAATGAGTTTGAAGTCTTTCCAAAGGGAAATGGTTGTTGGAGAATATTATCATGTTTAACCATGTATGTAAAAGATGATCTGAATCCATTGTTTTAAAAAAGGGTTAAAAATCATATCAATTGCTTTTAGAAACAAAGATATAAATACTTTCTATCGTGGCATTCTTGTGACCTTTTATGCCAAACATACAACTGCAGGAGGCTCTTAAGACTAGTTTCACTTAAGCCTTCACTGTCATTCACTGAGATGACATCTCAAAGGAAAAAAATGTATTGTTAGATAAACGAGCAGTGGCTTCTGTACAATAAAAGTGGCACTAAAAGCTCACTGTTAAGGACAGAGGCATGCAAGCATGTATGAAGAGGAGAAATCCAAACTTATGTAGCATGGATGTTGTGAAAAGAAATGGACAGTGCATAAAGTGGATCTTTTCTCCCCCTCAGAAACCACCATGGAGAAACAAGAAGAGATTGCAGCAGCTGTTACAAGGGGGCGGCTGCTGGGCATGAGTAGGAGGGATGAAAGGAACAGTGGTTTGATCACAGGGTACCTGGTGAATATTCTTTCATGTTTTCTCAGCATCCTTTTACCTCTTGTGTAATTTTCTCATCTACTAGGAAGTATCTGCTTTCTATTTTAGGTCTTACCCTGATTATGTAAAGGGACAATTTTCTTACTACAAGGTCAGACTTGTCTCACTGCTGTAGTTTAGGTTTAGACCTCTAATAGAGACATAAGCCTATTAAACCAGAATCTCATCCATAATTCTATCGCTCTGAGAAATTAACTCTGGTACCCAAGGCTTGGAAAATTATTCAAATGGTCATAGTATATTTGAGATTGAATCTGGGAGGCTTTACACCACAAGGCTGAAAGACAGTCTCTTCCACAAAATGGCCTGAAATCGGGTAGCAGATTATAGGCTTTTGTGAATCAGAAGGGGAAACAGATGAGACTGGTCAGAAAGAGACTGAGAGTCTAACCTATCCAAGATGATTAATGAGGGCCTCTCAGTATTTAAAAGGACTAGGTAAAAGTCTGTGTAATGTTTTTAACATTTCAGAAAGACTAAAATCTTAGTAAAGCCAGAGTGCAATTCAAAATTAAACCTTCTATCATCTTCTGGGTTTCCATTATTAGCTCATTCCTTTCATTACATGGCTCTAGCAATAAGTACTGTGAGATTTTTGTTTTCAAATTCTGCCTGAAATCTTCAAATAATTAAAAATATTTGGTCTTTTGGGGAAGGTCAGGAAGATATCAAGCAATTTCCCTCCTGCAGTTCTAATAATTTTTAATATTATCTTTAAAACCTAAGTGCTGGATGAGATGATACAGTTGAATCACTTGACTTCAGGAGATAAAAGTTATTAAGAGTGCTTTAGTTCAAACAGCACTTCACTGTATGGTCAAGCATAAAATGGCCCTGAAAGTACCCCTGAGAAGGATAATACTGCTTATGTTGATGTCCTAATGGAATCAAGTGAAGCTTTCAGGCCTCCCTGAAGGATGCCGGCCTTGCTTTCAAAGAGTTTAGGGACTGTAATTTGCGATTATTTCCACCAACTTGGTAACATACTTATCCAAACTCTAAGAAATTGCAATTTTTTTTTATTGATTGTGACTTTCTTTCTGTGAAGTTGGACTGATTTTAGTGGTACAAAAACATCATGATGGAAGTAGTTAATTCAATCTTTAAGTTACAGTGCAGCATTCAGAGAAAGCTTTTAGTCCTTAGGTAACTTGACAAATTTAATTTAGGGTTTCTGGTTTTGGGACATGTTTTTGTGATTCCTGCTATTCATTTTGTGTTGTGCTTGCTGCTCCCTGCTATTCCCTGCTATTCTTCCACGAGTTTAAAAGTTTGTGTTGTTTTACTTACAGGTTTTGTAAATTGGAGGGGGTGAGTGAAGGAGAGGAAGGTAGACAGACAAGGAAAAAGAGAGACTAACAAGGGGAACACTGCCACCACCTCAGAACAGTGAACAACCGAAACAAGGATGCTTGTTTGGTGACTATGCAAGACCTAGGACCTGATCCTTTTCCTGAATACTTGAATTAAGTCTCTAAAGACAGTGATGAAGGGAGAAATTTCTGTGGCACACTGAACTAGATGGCTGGTCTTGCAAAGGGACCTGCCATTAATCCCAGTGCTGGCAGCTGGATACCCTTCTGTCCCAGCACACTTTTTACTGGGAAGCTACAGACCATTATGTTGGGCAAAATTTGGTCTTTCAGTGTTGTTTTTCTTTAACAGTTGGACGCTTTTCATAAAATGCAATAGAAGTGTTTCCTTCCATATGGCCCAAAACACTTATCTCCCCCCTCACCACCTCTATCCCCTGCCCCCCAAAAAAGTTTTAACAACCAAAAGAGAAATTTAGGAAAAATGTTCATCAAAATTGTCTCATTTTTAGCTGCTCTCACTAACGCTTGTGTTCATTGATACATCACCCACAAAAGCTTAACAATCCCAGGGATAATGAGAAATAGTAATGACTAACTTTGAAGCTATTCCTCTCCAGCTGAAGTCTTGTTGCTGATACCAAATTTCTGCCATGTGTTCCACCAAGTAGGATTTCTCTGTCAAGACTTTGTGTATGTAATTAATGTTTATATCTTAGTACAAGCTACCTCTATCAGATATCATTAACCCAACATGAACTTCTGATAGAACAATGCACTAAACTCAGAAATTCAGATTTTACTTACTGACAAGGGCATGCACTTGCAAATTGATCCATAGCCCTGACCTTTGAAATGTAACACAAATCAAGACAAGCTTCTGCCTCTCTGCATCAAGGTCCAGTCTTTGAATCCCAAGCCTCTTCTTTCTGCAGCCAGTGTGAAAGGTGCCGTGAGCTTCACTGTGGCAAGGGCCAGCACATGTGCTTACACATCATGTATGTCTGTGCATTACTCTTACATGGACCATTTCCCACGTGCTTCAGAGAGGAACAAGGACATAGATTCTCTTCTGTTGCCTTGAAGCCATTTATCAACAAATCTACCAATGTCACTACATTTTCGTCTTTATAATAAAATCTTTTTTGAAACTGATTTCAATCTTAAAAAAAAAAAATAAAAATTCTTCATAGTTCTTCTAGTCTCAAGTTCAAGATAAATTGCACTTTTCCAAACAATGTGTGAATCTTTTACATCATGAAGTGTCATTGTTTTGCTACTAATACAAGCACTGTAGGTGTCAGTGTAACATCTAGGCTGAACAGGCTTGACACTTGAGTGCAGGTGGGTGACATGGGCCTCCTGGACTCACAGCCCTCCTGTCTGGCCATTGACAGATGAAGATCCTGCAAACACTGGACAACTGGAGGATTCTCTGAAATGACTGACTTGCAGCAGGGTAAGTAGGGCTACTTGCAGCTGTAAAGGCAGAAACATGCAATAATTACTCTGTTCCTTACTTCATTCAGCTATAAAACAGGGGCCATGATGCTTGCCTGCTTCTTAAGGGACTGTGAGGCTTAATTAATTAGAATCTGCAAAGTGTTTCAGAATCTTTGCTTGAGGGTATTTTGCATACAAAATATTTTTCCTTTTAGTCTTCTGAAATTATTAATTGTACTATAAAAGCATCAAATGTCATAAGTAGGAATTGAGCCCCACTGCAAAGTGTGCACAACCAAAGCCAGTCTACATCCCATGTCATTTTACAGCAAGGTAAATGAAACGCGAATGGGAGGTAGAAAAGAAAAGCTCATAGAATCATGCAGTTCCATGGGTCTAGAGACAAGCTGACTAGTTTTAAACTGGCTGCTTTAGGTATGTTGCTTCCCCTGTACATTAGTAAATTTGGAGATTGTTTTTTTTTTGCCTTCCAGACCTTCTGCATTCAAATCTTTCCATTACTACTTATCTCTAGCTTTGTTGCAATCTGTTGCCTGCTTCTTTTTTCTTCAGGCTTCTTCAGGAGAGTCTATGAAAATTAATATTGTCTTGGTCTTGGTCTTTTTGTTAAATTTGAGGTTTTGATATGATTTAGCCCCAGCCAGCAGCTAAGCACCACACAGCCACTTGCTACGAACCGACCATTGCCCAGCCTGTTCCTGAGCAGCAGCACCCCCCAGCCAACTCACCCCAGTTTATATTCTGAGCATGATGTCATATGGTATGGAACATCCTTTTGGCCACTTTCAGTCAGCAGTTCTGGCTGTGCTCTGTCCCAGCTTGTCGTGCACCTCCAAGCTTCTCACAGACGGCATGAGAAAATGAAAAGTCCTCAACTTCCTTAAGCAGTACTGAGCAACAACTGAAACACCTGTGTATTACCAACATTATTCTCATACAAATTCCAAAACACAGCACTATACCAGCTACCGTAAAGACAATTAATTCCATTCCAGCTAAATCTAAGACAGGTTTTAATATCAAGATTAAATTTTCATTCAGTAGTTTCCTGTCAGGAAAACTATCACTACCATACTTCTGTAAAATATTAAATCCTTCTGTATAAACTAGGCATTGACCTCTCATCTTAATACATGGCTAAAAACTAGATCCCTATTTTGTTAATGAATGGCTCTGAAGTCATGAAGCAAACCATCATCGCTCAAATATTAATTTTCTTATGACTATAACTAAGATATATGGTCCAAATGCCTAGGGTTTCGCTCAGTTTTATTACTAATTTATTAATATAATACTGCCTCACTGTGATTAGACAAAATGAAGTTTTTAATCTTCATGATTAGCAAATAAAAGAGTCTTGATTTTCATTTATTTTATCACCTTTATATAGTTCTATTCTTTGCTGTTCGAGCTGAATATTTCTTATTAATTTCCTCTTCTTTTCATTTAATGAGAGCATTTAGCATTTCGCCACAGTTGAAGCATCAGGAAATAAACTTCCACTTCAAAATCAGAACCGAGGAAACAGCATAAAATGTTTTATGGATTATTTTTCTAAGGACTGGAGATTAGCTTTCTGTTATGTTTTTTCCCATATTTTTCAAATGATATCATTTAGCTGCAGACTAAAACCCAACAAGCATGGCAGATAACACAGACAACTAGTTTTTAGTTTATGGTATATAACATTTTGAAAGAGCAATTGAGAAAAGCAGACTAGTTTTCTGCAGATTTAAATTTATCATTCATGTGCCTGTGCCACTGCTACAAATTTTAGTGAATATTTAGGAACACCAAGAAGACTGCATATCAATGATGTGAACAGACTAGCTGCAACACGTTATAAAATCTGGCTGAAAACCTTTAGCACAGTAAAATCAATCAGAGCTGTATCATTTCATTTCACACTACCAAGATTTTCGATCTTGGAAGTATGACATTATTCTTACCCCCCC
>VZRU01011979.1:116922-158841 GCA_013398155.1 Pedionomus torquatus | reverse complement strand
ATTCTTACCCCCCCGCCCCCCCCAACCAAACAAACATATGAAAGGAGACCACAGAAGTGAGAAATGAAGTCTTTCTGCTGCATATTAAGTTAAGGTTGAGCTGATAGCTTCAAATTATTTCTGAGAATTGGAAGGAGGAATCTTTAGTAACGTTCATCCCATCACATTGTCACTGGAGCTGCATATTCTTTGTCAAAAAAAAAATCATATATATCCTGTACCTGATGAGAAACCATAGTGCCTGCAACTAAAACATGGATTTTTCAGCCTGATTTGGGGAAATGGCAATAATTAAGGAGGTTGTAAATGCCAAATATCTTTTATTTTTCGTATAAGAGATTTATAAAACCATTAAGTCAAGTCTTGTTGAGATGATTGTCATGGAAAAGACTGTATGTTCTTTATCTTCTTCCCATGGGGCTGCAAACATCAGATTGTGTTAAGTGGAAATTCAGGAGATATCTAAGTTTACATGCACAGAGATTTACAGGAAACTTGAGAGCTGAAAGTGACAGAATATTATCTCGCAGCAGCAGCATGTAACAATCTCCTGGGTTCATGCAACTTCAGATATGTTTCTTACACACACACACTCTCAAAAAAACCCCAACAAAAACAAAAAAACAACAAAACAAAAACAACAACAACAACTACAACAAAACCCAACCAACCAAACAAAAAACAAACAAGCAAACAAACAAAAAACAAAAAAAAAACCCAAAACAAAATTAAACCAAGATCAACAAACCAAAAGCTGGCAGAAAGACTGGGGTAACACAGCCTTTTCCTAAACCAAACTCCTCTTCTTACCCCTAAAAACTTGCCTGCCTGTCTTTGAAGCCATTCTGGTTCTACCAGCCTCTCTAAACTGGCCAAGACAATCTGAAGGGAAGGAAAGCCAGCAAAATGACAAAATAAAGGATCAGTAATTTTCTTTGATGTCAAAGTTGGAGCTGGGTAAAGCCACTGACCTCAGTCTTGCACCAGCTTCACAGAGAGGTGAATCAGGTACAAAAGCAGTCCAAGCGTGAACACTCAGCTCTCTCTCTTACTTCAGACACAGAAACTAAGGGCTCGCCTTTGACAGACTTACCTGCTTCATCCTGACGGTGCTAGTCTTGTTACTCCAGCAGAGCCCTCGCTGCTGTGGCAAACTAGATTATATCTCAGGGCAAGCTCTGAGACACAGAGTAGATAAAATGCCATTAAAATCAATGAACCTGTATCTATTTACTAAACCTTGTAACAAGAGATTATTCTTTACCCATTTTCGACCTACAAAAAGGAGCCCCAGTATGTGGGAACTTTACTGGCTCAGTCCATATTTAATCTAAAGTTAGAGCAGAATCCTAGAAAACCAATTGATTGCTTCAAAGCACTAACAGCTAGTTTATTCAAGCAATGTCTTGCAGTAGATGTATTCAATTTTTAAGAGCTTGTAGTGTAGCACTACCAGGGCCAAAGAAACAAATATCTCTGATTTCTGTGAGAGGTCTCAGGGTGTTTTACAGACAGACAGTCCACTAATGCTTCACAAATGCTAGCAAAAGAAGTATTGTGTGGCATGCTGTAACAAGATGTCTTGTGAAGAGATGCTAGCAATGCAAACTGTGGATCCCAGGACTACAGCCAGACATCAGCAGAAGGGAAATTCCTGTCATTCTGTGGGACAGCTGAGTTGTGGTTAAGGCACAGAACTTCAAAGCCCTAGTGAGGAAATTGGAGAATGTGTGAAGAAGGGGGGGAGGAGGATGATTCTGCCCCTTGCTTGGAGAGGAAGATATCAAAGTGCCTGATATAAAAGCCCTTGGATGCAGAGGTCCCTGTCTGATATATAAGGCCTGAGGGATTAATAGATAAAGGATTTAGTAGAGCATACACCTGAAGAGGGGTGCAAGCAAACGCAAGCACAGCCAACTGATGGAGATGACAGAAAGAGGTTAAAGGGCTGTTCCCTGATCTTCTACACCACTCAGAATAGCTCTAATGAGCCAAAAAAAGAGGGCAGTTCATTCATGCCTGTTTGTATTTGGATTTTGATCCTTCAGTTCTCTTGTACGTATTTTAGAGTATAGGCATTTCCCTAGAAAGCTTCAAAAATCAGGAGGTAATTTCCACCTGGGCTAAACCTGTGGAAACCTGTGCTAAAATGATTAACAATAACATATTTGAAGCAATATTTGCTCTAGAAAGAGTGGGTTTGGGTTTTTTTTCAGATTACACTATCTTTTATCAAACTGAAAATCAGACTCTTCTGTGAAAGAATAGGTGAAATAATTTTTGAAGCAATCCAAAACAACTTTGCACTATCTGTTACACTCTGTTATCCTTTCATGGTAACCTCCAGGTACCAGAGTGGCTGTCACCTGATGCGCTTCAGTTCTGAGGCCTTGGTTCAACTCCATTCATTGCCTGTTTTAGAGAAAAGTTGCCTAAATGTTTCCAGATGAGTGTCCTAACCTCTGGGCTGTGGATTCACTCCAATTTTGTTTCTCCCCAGCCAAATTAATTGTTGATTATTAAAATAATGTCATTATTTCATGTAAACCAGGGCATGAGGGAACCCTACCCCACAAGAAGTAGTAGCCTTCTGACTGAAGTGTTCCCAATAAGGATGTGGGTTTGCTTCCCCCAGGCAGGGGAGGAAATTGAGCAAAGGCTTAATTTCAGCCCAAATTATTCCACCCACATTTGCAAATACAGGATTCAACAAAATCATTTCACTCCTTTCTGCTCCATTACTGAGAGGTGCAGTGAGAACATCCTTTCAAACTCTCTGGCATCCCACACCTCATGCAAGGTGTTGAGTAATGTGACTCTAGATGAGTGTCATGCAGGCAGAACACCTCTCTTCCCATGCCAATGTTGCCTCTGGTAAAAAGATATCACTCAAATAATATGATGGCTGGCTGCTGCGCAGAGGTCTACTAACAGAAAATTCTAATTAGGGTTATGTCCATATTAAACATTAAGAGGCCATCTCTGAGTGAATAATAAATGGCTTAATTATACCCGGGCACTACACAATGCTGAATATTACACTATTTATTTTTAAGAAAAATAAACATAAGAGAAATACATCATTAAATACAGTCAGTACTTTGGCAAATTTGACAGTCTTAAAGTTAGCATATGAAATAGATATTTACTTGCATCTTCATAGATTATTGTAAGCCATTAAATACCTAAATTACTGTATAAAGCTGTTTTCATAGTTGTGTTTCATTGTTATGGCAAGCAGTACTGCTAGGAAGTTTCTGGAGTCACATCTCATGTATTAATGTGAAGATGATAGAAAAGTGACTTTATATTGAAAAATGTTTACCTGATAGTTTTACTATCCCATTCATGTTCTTGTTTTGTTTTTCATAGGACTACTCCAGCATCTAAAGGGAGCCTACAGGAGAGCTGGAGAGGGACTCTGTCAGGAAGTGGAGTGACAGGACAAGGGGTAATGGTTTTAAATTGGAAGACGGGAGAGTTAGATTAGATTTTTTTTCCTGTGAGGGTGGTGAGACACTGGAATAGGTTGCCCAGAGAAGTTGTGGATGCCCCACCTCTGAAGTGTTCAAGACCAGGCTGGATGGGGCTTTGAGCAACCTGCTCTAGTGGGAGGTGTCCCTGCCCATGGCAAGAGGGTTGAAACTTTATGATCCTTAAGGTCCCTTCCAACTCTAACCATTCTGTGATTCTATGATTCGACTCTCAGGAAAATTGTCGGTGTTAGTATAAAATATTCCTCCATCTGGCATAATAAAGCTTTAAATTATACCATGCTAAGCCTATGTAATTACTTCTAGCTGGTATATGTAGTAGTATATACAGTTTACAGTAATGAAAAATGGCTTTTATGAAAACACTGTTGTTATAAGTGCTGTTTAGGAGATTGAGGTTGTAGTAGTTAATAGGTGGGCATGCTGTTACATAGCAATACATGCAGAATATCTCCACTCACAACAATAGAAATGCTTAGCTGGAAAACTACTTATACCATAAAATTGACTAGGTTGCTTGGGTAAATAACAGTACTCCCCAACAGTCTGATGGTACACCTGGTACCACAAGAATTTACAGATCCCTCTCAACTGAATGCTTCTTTAATCACACTTTCAACAGATAAAATAAGGCAGTGAATTACAACTACCAAAAATTAGTAAACCAACAGCTAAGATTAATACTGTATTCATCTTTCTTTATTCAGAGAATACAACATACTTTTGAAAAATACTCTTCTTTTATCCCTCAGGATTTCTACCAGCACAGAAAGTTATAAAAAAATCACTATTCAGATCAATTCAGGGTTCATTCCACAAGTCCAGCTTCACCATGTCTCCAGATGATATCTAGTTGATAGTCACTCTGTTCATCCTGGCTTTTAGTTGTGCTATGTAAGGCCTCTTCCTTGCTTAAGTAAAGATAAAGGGTGCTTTTCAAAAACATTAAAACACATACACCAAGTAATCCCCTCTGTCAAAGTAGTCTTGCTCAGGTTGTAGACGAAGTATTTGAAAACAAGGAAGTTGCAGTAATCCCTGATGCATTAATTCTTTTCTGTTCTGTGCCTATATCACATGCCAGATGGGATCAGGACTGCATGGAGAAAATACACAATCACACAAGCCATCCAATACCACAATGTGTCCATAGTTCAACAAAAATCCAAATGGCATGAGCAACTTATATTCTTGCTGTTTTATCATAATTTCCAAGGCTTTCTTTTAAAGGAGAACATATAAGAGAATTGCCTTTTCAGTCTGTCTTTTTGGTTTTTTTCACTCAGAAAAACTTGAGCAGAGATGGCTGTCATTTCAGGCAAAGAACCCACCCTATTAACTAGGAAGCTGTCAAAGGGAGAACAGAACTGGCCCCAGGGTAAAGAAGAAACTTTGCTCATTGTCCCTTTTCAGGTCTGCATGAAATTTGGGAAGACTATGAAAGAAAGTGCAATAGGTTGTTGGGCCTGAAGACTCTTAGGGGTACTTCTTGTCTACAAAAGGGTCTCAGAGGGTTGTGAACCACTGAGTATGTGCTTCAAATAATATTCGATATTGTATCAAAACTGAACACCTGTAACCTGAGCGCATTCTAGAAAACATTAAAGACTCGTTATTAGCATAGAAGGTATGAGTATTTTGCAAAGAGAAGGCTGAAAGAATACTAAATAGAAAAGTTCTGGCTAACCCAATATAGATTGGGACCATCTTTAATAAAAGTGTACATGGACATAATAACCCTTCCAGATTATTGCATGACAGTCCTCAAAGGGAAGCTTATGTTCTAGACATTCGATCTGTATTCAAAACCTCTAACTGAGTCACTACACATAATAGAAAGAAGTTCTGAATCTTCTATATGCTCAGTAATCATCACTTCTGTGGTAAAAAACAAAAGCTGCCATAAAATAAAGCTGTGGTTTACTCCAGATCAAATCAAGTGAACTTAAAATAAGGCTCAGTGACACCTTTCCTCTATCACAGTTACCCAGCCCCTTAAATTACCTAAATGTGAAAATTGGGTATGACATATTGAAAAACTGCACATCCTGCTTTTCTCTTAACATCTAATGGGCACTGATGCAATAAAAAGTAAAAATGCTGTTCATTCTCATTCCTTTTATTCCCTCCGAAAAAATGCTTTAAGGATCACATTGTTTTGCAACATATTTAGACACATTTATGCATTGCTCTCATAGCAAGATCTGGAGCTGATATAAATAAAACCTCCAAAAGATCTGCTTCTCTGTCTAGTATTTCAACTATTCATGAAAATCTTTGGATTATTTTGAATGAAAAGCATCTAAGTGACATTTGCATCATGGTGAAGTTCTACAGATTCTTTGCTGTAGGAGTGATAAACATAAAAAAAGAAGTCTGATGAAGAGCCCATTGCAGTTTGTTGTCTATGAATGTTAACAAACACACTGTGTAAGAGATGAGAAACAGAAATTGTGAAAACTGTTCTTTTCTCACTAAAGTAAAAAAAAAAAAAATAGGCACTCTTCCACAGAAGGTCAACTTGTAGCAAGCAAATGGAATCTGAAACATGGGTTATGCAGACTTACTACACAAAAGCAGGACCTGTCAGCTCACTAGCCAGTTAGCCACTTCTTCCATTTCCCATTAGTAAAAGAGAATATAAAAATATGAACACCCAATTCAGATACAGTCCAAATCCACATAACCGTTATATGAAAAGCTTGGCCATACAGCACTGTTGTGATCAAGATGTGAAACCATTGCACTTCATGAGGGGGGCATGGCATTTGCATGTCCCAGTGCTTCCTTCAGGCTGTTAAAGGCATTGGCATGTCCCAGTACCTTCATCCAAGCATTCCTCCCCTTGGTTATGCAGCACTTGATGCTCCAATTACCTGTGTTAAGAGGCTCCCACTCTTATGAGTGGGTGGACTTCAACATTGAAGAGAAAAAGTCATGCATGTTCTCAAAGTTTCAATGTTCCAAATGAGCCCTTCCTCTGAGAAAATGCATAGTATTTAAAAATCAGACAGTAATAGTAGGGAGATGTTCCCATGTGCAAAATGCCACAAGAAATCAAGATCTATTTTGGAATAAAGAAATTATGGGTTGTCTTCACCAGGTATACAAAGACAAATTCTAACAGCTCCACTAAACCCAAAATATACGTAAGAATTTAAAACCATATTGTCTTGGAAAGTAACTCAACACTGAAAATTTTGAAAAGGCTTCACCACTCAAACAATGCTGAATGGGTTGTGTTTGGAGAAGGAGTTAAGTCAATGCAAAACTAAATAAGGAAATGAAGCAAGTCTTGCTCTCAGTTAAAAAATGTAAATAGTAGCATATTTTCCAAGTTTTTACATTAAACAGTCAGAGCAGAACTTGGCCCTAGTGTTAAAGCTACCTGGATGTAAATGAGAAAAAATAGTGCTTTCTATCATTTTTCTATGCTTTTGTTTTCAGGGGGAAAGAAATCACTTTGAATGGAGCTTCACAGTTATTCTTTTCTGTCAACACAGCTGGGCAAAAATAGACTAGATACTTTACACAAATATTTTCAGATTAAGTCTCTTTCCAGCTTACAATTTAGCAATTACTTGTATGTCTTCCACCAGCAAGATGCTGATATCCGCTATTTTCTGGGTTTTTTTTCAATAACTATAAATATATAGCGAGTGAAAGAAAACGTTGTTCACCCCACTGCCTTATGACAGCAGTTTATTGTCCTAATAATTCTCTCTAACAGTAAGTAGTTCAACATTATCCATTAACTTCAGGTTTTCTCTTTCTTGATTATTTGATTATTAACTTGATTATTTCTGAAGTTCGTACATTTCTCAAAGACCCAAATTAAGAATAACTGGTATATTCGGGGTGAGTATCAAACCCCAAAATAACTAGTTGTACAACAGAGTAGTTCAGCTTTATTGCCTGAGGTAGAGAAATGAACAAATGAAATATATTTCCTGTCATAAAAAAAAGAACCTTTTAGAGTACCAGTGCTGTTTTGTGAACAGACTATGAGGGACTGAACAAGTCAGTACAATTATTTACATGTCAATGATTTTGCTTTTAACTTCCATATTAAAACAAGAATGGGGATGTTTCATCTGAGTTTAAAATTATTTCTGAGGTTTTGATGCAAATTTAAGGCAATCACAACACCTGGTTGTTAGATGATTTAGCAAAATCATTATGCTACAGATTGATAGAGGATACAGCACTTTTCTTCTTGTGAGCTTTCTAAGTGCTTGTCACTATCCAGGACTAACAAAACTCTCGTGTCTGTTAATCACTATCTGATCCACACTTCCATGCAAGTGGAAATACATACTGCAAAGAGCTCTCCCTACAGCTCACCCTATCTGCTCTGCTCATACAGAATGAAGTGGTGGTTTTTTCAAAAGCATGCAATGCAGCACAAGAATGCTTGATCACACACTGAAGTTAGGAGTAGCCCACCCCAGAGTCATTTTCACCACATCAAGGCAACTTGTTAAAGAGCCAGTAATGAAAGTAATACCTGATCAATATTCAATTTGGAAGCCTTGCTACTGCAGTTCTTGTAGACATGGACAAATTTTCTTTGACAATGTTTGTACTATGTGCTGTGATGTGGTTTTGGTGTGAAACACCCCTTTTTTGATAACTTTGAAAATTGATCTTCCTGAGGTAGTAATTCCTCTGATCTTCCTCAGATAACAGAGGAAATGATCAATCATTTTGAGAGTATCTTGAAACTATTCACTAGCAGCATGATAGATTTTTTTCCCCATGTGCTCAGGATCTGATTATATCCCCACCAGTTAACACGAGCACTTTGGATACATGTACCCGACATGCTCTGCTACAACAATTTTGTCTGCTTGTCTGTAACACTGAAGTGCCTTTTACAATTCATTGCTTACAACTGCCTGAGATAAATTTGATGGGTGTTCACAGGAATATGAGAAAATTATTGGAAAGAGTCCACCTGAAACAAATAACTACAAGATTCTTTAGATGTGTAGCTCCAAAATCAGTTCCAAGACTGAGATGTTTCTGAAACATGTGCACACACCCACTCACCCTTAAAGCAAAGTTAATAAGCACCTCTATCCTAGCTGACAGCAGCCAAACAGTCTCAATTGCAAACCACCCCCAATTACATTAACAGACACATGAGTAATCCATACCAAGGAACGCATATGAGTCAGTAATGATGTGAAATTATACAGTGGCTCCCTAAAATAGTGACCTTCAGTTCATGAAGTAAGTTTGCTATATCCATTCTAATTTTATTTTAAATCCACAGTTCTGCTGTTATAGTTTAACCTTGTCAGTCAAAACAGTGCATGACTATCTCCGTGCTAAAAAAGCCAGAGCCAGCAGACCTGTGGTTTTGACCAGAGAGTTGGATCTTATAGCACATTAAAAGTGAAAACACACCAATATGTAAACAACTGAAAACAATGCCTTCTCTTCTGTAATTCCCATTTACATTACTTGATTTTACTGTACCCCTGGTAGGTGACGATTACTGTCATATATTAATGATCTGGATGAGGGGATCGAGTGCACCCTCAGTAACTTTGCGGATGACACCAAGTTGTGTGGGAGTGTTGATCCATCATAGGGTAAGAAGGCCTTACAGAGGGACAGGCTGGACCAATGAGCAAATTATATGAGGTTCAACAAGGCCAACTGCCAGGTCCTACTCTTGGGCCACAACAACGCCATGCAGGGCTACAGGCCTGGGGAAGATTGACTGGAAAGCTGCCTGGCTTTCCAGGACCTGGGGGTGGTGGCCAACAGTTGGCTGAATATGAGCCAGCAGTGTGCCCAGGTGACCAAGAAGGCCAATAGCCTCCTGACTTGTATCAGACATATGGTGGCCATCAGGACTAAGGAAATGGCTGTCAGCACTGATGAGGCCATGTCAAGCACTGTGTTCAGTTTTGGACCCCTCACTATAGGAAAGATATTGAGGTGCTGCATCACATCCAAACAAGAGGAACAAAGCTGGTGAAGGGTCTAGACCACAGGCCTTATGAGGAGTGGTTGAGGGAGCTGGGGTTGTTCAGCTTGGAGAAAAGGAGGCTGAGGGGAGACCTTATGACTCTCTACAACTACCTGGTTGTAGTGAGGTGGAGGCTGGTCTCTTCTTGCAAGCAGCAGACAACAGGGCCAGAAGAAATAGCCTTCAGTTACACCAGGGGTGGTTTATTATAGATATTAGGGAAAACTCATGGAAAAGGTTGAAAAACTCACGGAAAAGCACTGGAACAGGCTATCCAGGAAAAAAGCCCTTGGAGATATTTAAAAGACACTTAGATGTATTGCTGAGGGACATAGTTTAGTGGTAAGTGCTAGGTTAGCAGTTGAACTTGATAATCTTAAGGTCTCTTCCAACCAAAACAATTCCATGATAAATGCCATTAACCATAGCAAAGGCTGAAGAAAAGTGAGGTGGAGATATCTAACAATTTCATGATTTGAGAATACTCTTGAGTTAATGTTGCCCTGCTACAACATGCCCTGCTAGAGTTGCAATCACATCATTCAACCCATGATTCCATTAAAATTCCATTTTAATGTATCAAAGATTTTTACTTTGCTGCTACATTGCACAGACTGAAAGAAACTTCTCTTTTTATTCATGAGAGCTTTGTATTTAATTGTTCTTCAATAACATCTGAAAATATGCAGGTCTTTACTATGCCCATTATTGCAAACTACAAGTACCCGATTTCTTTGTAGGATCAATTCCTGGGAGTATAACCTAGAATTCTGATTTTCTTGTCAGTATTCCATCTCTCACAGCTGCCTAGTTTTTTTCTGCACTATATTTCAGTTCTCTGCCTATTGATAAAACCCAAGGTTTTGTTACCAAAATATTTAGTTAGCACACACATACCAAAATTTCAGTGAAAATATCAAATGAGGTCTTTCAGATTTCATCCCTCCTTCCATATAACCATCATTTCTCTCTTCAGCCTGTTCTTTGCTTAATTAAATGTTCACCCTATTCCTCAACTGTCCAAAATATCTACTAAATGATTCTAAAATCGTTGATGTACTCATTTTATAAAATCACATCAAAAAGGAATAAACAGTAAATTTGTAGCATCTGCAGAAGGAAATTAGGAAAAATTGTGAGTAATACTGAGACTGGAGAACCAGAATGACCAAGACCTCATGTTCAGTTTGCAAGCAAACATCCCGTGAATGAACAGATTTACAATGCTGGAAATGGAGTTGACCTGACACTCTGAATATTAAAATGTCACCATGAAAGTTTTTGAGGACTTCAATCAATTCCTACCAATTCACAGTCATTTCATATGCCTACATACGGACACTCCCATTTATAAACAAAATGCTGAAAGCTTTTGAGCACATGGAGGAAAAAAAAAACCAAAACCCAACAGATTCAGAATTATCAATAGTGGTTACGGGTAGCACTAGGATTTATGGGATCACTCCATAAAATATGCTGGTATGCTCATATTGCTTGTAAATCATTAATAACTGCTCCCCACTGGTAGAGTTACTTTTGAGATGGGCTTGAAACAGTAAGTGGCTTAGAAACACACTCTGGCTTGTCTTAAACCCTACGTCATTAAAAGTTGTCATGTGTCATCGTGCTGTGTTGAACTGCACGTTCACAAGTAAGTAGAAAAAGCAGGAACATTGGTTTATGCAGCAGTTACTGCAAAATGACTAACCAAGATTACAGGCTGCTTAAACTCATATATAGAGTACCTTAAAAAATAGCCTACCACATTAAGAGATGTCTTACTGAGCTATTTCTGCAATAATTCACAATTTTCATATTGCAGCCTCAGTTACAGTATCTGAAGTTCTGACCCTGAAAATATTCTGAGTGAAGGCAAAGCTGGTGAAAAAAATATTTCTAAACTCATCTCAATCTTTTATATTCTGTACATGGAGGCCTAAAATTTATCTCTCTTGTAATATGTGAAAAAATCAGTTCATTTTGCCAAGCAGTGATTCTATTAAATTCCTTTATAGATATGGTACATTTATACCTTTTCATTACTAGTAATTATAATATATTACCATTCTTCTCAATAAAAAGATCATTACTTTGCTACATAATGTGTAGCATGTGACTGGAAGAAAGTTTTTTAAAGGATTTTTAACATCTGACTCAGTTGACGTATTTTCTTAATGAAATTAAAATGCCAGTCATTTCATTCCAGGCCAACAAGTAATTTTGTGTTAATTGAAATGAGAAGTTTAATTTTATTTTTTCATCAATGGTCCTTAATTTTTAATTAAAACTTAGGTCAACTTTGATACAATAATACCTTATGAGTATGAAAACTCACTTCTAATTTTAAAGGTATCAATATGAAACATGAAGGATGTTGATAATTTTAAGTACTTAGCTCTCCCCATTTATTAACAATATTAAGTTAATTCTGTTTTAAGATTCTACAAATGCTTTGGGTACCAGTGGCAAACTTACCATAAACTCTAAGAAAAGGGGAAAAAAAGCCCATCATAAAGCTTTCATTAAGAAGTAAATATTTTTCCCATTCTTGACTCTTTTCTTCAGAAGAACATCATATGGTTACAATCAAAGGGTGCCTTTCTGGTGATCCTGTTTTCATCAAAAGCCAGCTTTTTGGGAATGTTTCTTGGCTCCCTCTGATCTAAGTATGGAGGAATTATGGCTTGCTCATAGTGTCAGAGGTTCTTACGTTCTCAATTCTGGTTCTTGGGAGTGAAAGAGGAAGGAAAAATGGTGTCACCTCCTCATTATCATTCCTCTGTTTTTGGAGCAGCTCTACTACTACCTAGAGTAGACTCTGGTCAAATGAGAAGTGGTGGCTATTAAAGGCAACCCTCTTCCTGACACAAGTCTACATGCACCACCTGAAATCAGTGTACTGTATTATGACACACTATTTCCTCACCCAGTTTCCACATAATACTGCCTATTTCAACCACATTTTCATGGGATGGGAACAAAGATCTCCAGGTAGCTTACAGCCTCCTTAAAAATCAAGGGCCAGACAGGAGATAAAGCCCATGGAAAGAATCAGGGCTCTGTAAGGGGAATTGTAAGGATATTTCTACCTTTTCTGATGGGGTACTAGTAAAAGGAATAGGGAGATTGGATTCATCTTTTTTTTGGTCAGATTTAGAACATTCTTTCTTCTTTTATTTTCTAGGCACCCCTTCTTTCTCAAGCCTTCTAAATATCATGAACAAGATCTCCACCAGAATAAGCCTTGTTTGAAGAGCAGAGAAAATAACATCTGACACAACAGCTGTCAAGTCACAAAGGATTTGACCAAACAAGGGGCTAGAGTCTTGCCGTAGGAGCCATATGAGCACACCAGAGGTCAAAATCTCATGACAACCTTTGTTTCTCTCACTTTTAAAAAGGCCTGTAAACTGTGTGAGGCTTTTGCCTCACCCAATGAAATGGCCTTTGAATACTCACATGAATCTTGCACAGAAAAAACACAGCGTGGTTGAAGCAAACCTGACCTGACCTGAACTCAGAAGCTGTCATTCCTAAAGCAGGCCAGAACACATAAAATTTTTAATTTATTCCCAATGGCTTATTGAAAGCACCGTCTCTGACCTGGCAACACGGTGGTTCAAAAGGTAATCTGTATACTACTGCAGCTTTTGGGACTATCTCCAATAAATGTGGAGATTCATCCTGTAATACAGACATGGAGACATGTCTCTTTAGAAAATTACCCTTGTAAAATAATTCTTCATCAAAATGTTGCCCTTAGTGGATCTACTGAGCAGAAAGCATTAAAAAAAATCACAAGTTCTTTTTTTTAAAAAAAAGAAAAGCGGAAGGAATGCAGGAGTATACCTGTAGTCAAGTGAAAGAAATTTTAGGAGCATATTCTCAGCTATGGTCACCAGGGTGATTGTATTGATTTACTGGCATCTCATTCTATGTGAGGTCCTATGTGAACACAGTGGAGGAAAGCCTCCCTGCCCAGAGTAGCCAGTTGTTTCAAAAGGCAAAAACCAGCAAACATGAGAAGAGAGGAAGTTGAATGCCTCCCTTTTATAATAGCAGAGATGTTTACTAGCAGAAGATATCAAAAGGACCTGCTACAAAGCCAGAAGATGAATTTTGATCCTGAAGCTGAATCCTTCCAGCAAGCAAGGACAATACGAGCCAGCATGAAAAATGGCCTTTTTCATTCTAGAAGTTGTAAGAAAAGAATAAATGCACTCAAAGCCTAAAAAATCCATTTGACCTGCTACGAAAGGAGAAGGAAGGGATTTTTTATACCTCCAAAGGTATTACAGATCAATGAAAATATGTGCAAAAAACGTTAAATGTTACACTAGCAGAATAAACACAGGGTCATGGAGTTAAATGGAAAGACAGGTCAGAAGATGATAAGAAAACAGTATAGGTAGCAATGGCTTAGCTAGTGACCTCTATAAATATCTTTGTCAAGGAAAGGAACTTGGAGAGAAAGGATACAGCCAGGGCAGCTTTTCTGGAGAAAAGGCAAAGAATGCCTGGAAAAAAATGTGTGCTTTAACACTTCTTAATGTTGGGGCCTATAACTTGAATAGGTGAGCAGACAGAACAAAGGCTCAGGTGTGCGACATAGCCAGACACATGGCTCAGTTAATGAATCAAGAAATACCTATATTTTCAAGAGCTTTTTAAAAAGCAGAGAAAAGAGTATTAATTAGCCTGTGGCAGTTAAGGGATCTAGTGCAGACACCAGCACTCAACTTTTTGAATTTATTTTTATGGAAATATTCCATACTTGCATTCAAAGGGCTATTCTGTATTTGTTTCTCATCAGCTTTTCAACAGCCTTGACACATACTTTTAGCAAAAGGAGCATCCTTGTTTAGGTACTTAATACATGAGTGAACATAGTCCTTCATTATGTGATGACTGCTGATGAATTTATATAGGTTTAAGGCGTGTTGTGTAGAGCCAGTATTCTACAACCCTCTTAGTACAATATTTTAAGATAATCTCAGGTCTACTTAGAGGACATTGCAGTCTTGACTGCAATTTAGAGATATAGCAAGCCAGATAAAATTCCAAAAGAATATTAAGTCCACCACAGTTTCAAAAACATAATGATGCATAAAGACGCAGTTTGGGTCCTGTTGGCAGCTTTTGGTGATAATGCAGCTGAAGCACCTAGCAATTTCTTTTGCACTCTAGGCTGCAAAGTGCCTAGGTCAATTGTAACAAACTAACAAGAATATGTATACAATGAGAGAAGATGAGTAGTTTTGTGTCCCACATGTCAGACAAGTTGTAGCCCTTCCCAGGAACTGCGTGTCATACCACAGAGTTCATTTCCCTAACGTATGAAGTTGGATTTCACTGGGGAGAGATGTGGAAGTGTCTTGCTCTAAGGAAGATCAGCTAAAAACTTTCAGTTAAAATCCAACTTTCATGCTGTGTATCTGCTGATGAAGGGTCTGTTATTCTGATGATTGTCTGTTAGAAAACAGAAAATGGTTGCTGATTATGCTAGATTCCTCAGAGGTTCAGCTAACATGCCCAGCTGCAAACTGCAGCAGGTAAGTGGAAGCCCTGAGAAGCCTCAGAGGTCATCTCACATACTACAGACCTCATTAAACTGAGCGAGGTTTACTGAGTGGTCCCATCTTTGACTCGGCAAGTGAAGGCTGTCTACTCCTCAAGAGACATCAGTCTCTTGTTTAATCAAGCACTGTCTGCCCCATCCATTTTTCAGGAGCTCAGAATTTCTCAGGACGTTGTTCAGAACCCTGTTGCTCCTACACACACACACCCCCCACTCAAAGATCTTCCTCAGGTCCCAAATTTTCCAATCGGAAAAGCCTCATTTGATGATCTCAAAAACACGTCACATGATATTCCTGCTGCACTGCAGATGTCCATCTTCCTGATCTCCCTATGCAAAGGTGAGCTTCTCCAGCCTCTGACTCCTTATCTAGTCCTCTCCTTTTACTCCCAGGAAGCCCTTTGCCAGGCTGACTCACGTCTTACCAGCACTGCTCTCCAGCTGTGAACAGGTTAGCTCTCTCGCAATAGACATGCATGTGGCAACCTGGCTTGCTTCACGGCATCTCCGCTGACAGAAGGGTTTCAGGTCTGCCTAGAACCCCCCTTTTAAATTCTTATTTTACATGAATACAAATGACTGCAGTGTGGGCTAATTACCAAATAGCGACACAGAAGTTCTTCCAAAGGGCTATTACAAATGATCAAATAAATAAAAAGATACAAAATATGCATAAACAAACACAAAAGATCAAGCCACTGTAGCAACAGATAATCCAAAGAGTTTAGATTGTTTTACATTATCCAGAATCTAATGAAGAAGGTCAAGCAGGAAAAAAGAACACATGAAAATTTTCAGACTTTCCAGTTGCAAACAAATAAGGCAGACCTAGCAAAATTTCATTAACATCACCTAAATTTTAGTACGTAGATATTTTTAAAGGTCTCACATACTACATAAAGCTTTTCTTCAGATACAAGCTCTCTCTGGAACCAGGTACTGCATTTTTTGCCATTTGAATTCACTATTTCATGCCCACAGCCCTTGGAGAGGTTTCCTGTTACAGGGTAAGGGTATGAAATGCTGTGATAAGAAAATTCAAATGATAGTGCACTTCCCCTATGAGGTTTGCTTAGGGAAAACTTATAATACTCAAAGAAACCTTTGTATTGTTATTCATCTTTATTCTAAATAAGAGTTATTCTAAATCATTGATTATAAAATGTACAATTTGTAGGGAAAGTCTTGCAGTCACTGATGTACTTTGCTTTAAGTAAGTGTCTAAGAAGTAGACTTTCAAAAGGCCACATCTTTGCACCTTGTATTTATTCCATATTGTCTTGGGAAAGCATTGACACAGCATCCAGGACCACCAAAGGTCACTAGCAGCAGTCATGGCAAATAACTTCTGTTTTCACATGTTGTCTCTCACACTGCAGCTGGTGCTTCTCAAGGAGTCAAGACAGCATGACCGCTGAAGCAATGCCCTCCAAGTGCCTTCAGCAGGGATTCTCTAACATACAGCAATTTATTTAATATCACTCTTTAGCACTGGAGAAATTAATTAACCCCATCCTCATAAGTAAATGTGATATTTGAGAGGTGACAGACATTAGAAGTATATTTGTGTGAGATTAATAAAGTTTAGCACATTTTTAAAAATACAAAACATTGCCAAGTAGCTTTCGCGTGAAATTCTTTTGTATTTGGCCAACCAATTTAATCTTATTTATTAAAATCTTTGGCTGCTACTAAAAGCTTTCCCTGCTTTTTCCTCATAACATAAACATTAATATATTTGCATTTCCTTTTACAGGATTTTCTCTAATGAGAAAATTTTAATGAGCTCAGTATTGTAAGCCAATCCATAGATTTCAGCATTATATCCTGCTTCAAAAGGGAATACTGTTCTTCTGAAACTATATTGGGTAGTTCAGTAAACCCACATAAAATATAATTCAATTAAGAGAATTATATGCAAATCTTGAGGTTTTCTTCCAGAAACTCAGAAGATTTACACTTTTCTAACTTGTTTTTAATTGAAGACTACAGGCTGAAAAACACTTCAGCAATACAGTGCACCCAGTTGATTAAACAGTAATATCCCTTTATAAAAAGTCGGATGTAAAAGGAAAATTTCTTCTATAGCCTTGCTCCTGCTCCTGGGGCTTTGTTTTTGTCTATGATCTTTCTCAGAACTTCTAAAGACCACCTTTTTTATTCCAAATCACCTGCTTTTAAGCTGTTTTTAAAGCCTTTACAGAATGGCTTTGCCCAAATTAAACCTGAATGGCCATTCCACCCACACTTCTATCACTTCTTTCCCCTCCACCTTGCAGAAACCTAAAAAACAGCCAAGGCTACTTGAGGCAGACAATATCCTCCCAGCCAAGAAGTGGAGACAACTCTTTTCAGAGCCTGTTCCCACTAATTCATTTGCTGGTCAGGTTCCTCACAGGACACAACACTCTTCCCAGCCCAGGGCAAATCAGGGACATACCAGTCTCTAGTCAATGGTAACATTAAAGGCTGAATCCAGCTAAAGTGTTTTTTTCTAATCAGTTAGTCTATTACCTCAAAATATCTGCTTCTGATTGCAATGTCAAAAGACAGTCCCTCTGATACTGTCTACTGTAGGAAGATTTTCTGCCAAGTTCTTGAAGGTACGTAACATTCAGAGGCTGATTGTAATAAAAATTATGGACACTCAGTACCTTTCAGCACTTGACCTTTTATTGGGAAGGTCAGAGGACTTTTTGCTAGCAGCAGAAGATTTTTACTATAAATGAATGACAGAAAACTGTTATTCTTTTTCTGCTCCTAGAGTTGCTATGGTAAGAGTTTACTTCAAAAGTTAAGTGCCTAAAAGTTGTAGGCAAAAGACTAGTATGCCTTTGTTTTATAAAAAGCTTTTCTGACGTTGATGGCCATGAAGTACCAGTATGACTGTCCCCTTGCAAAACACCATTTCTGAGAAGTTGTTTGAAGAGTGCCTGGTTGGCCTTGGTTTGATCTACCCCAGATGGTTTCAATAGCAGTCAGATCTCACTACTTCCTCTTACCCAGTTTTTCTGTTCCCTACAGTAGTACAGTAAGCACAGACATACTTCAAACTGCTCCTTCTTTGCTCCCGATTCTAGTCTTTTAAGATCTGATTTTGTCTGGGGGTTTTCTTTCCATGAGGCTGTAGCAGATATTCGAGCACATACACAGAGACACAGAATGAGCTATTCCAGTAAATAGTTAAGTGAATCACTATGAGATTAGGCCTGGGTATAATAAAGCAAAAACCATACCCAAATGAGAAATTCCTTAATAGGATACTATAACCTCCAAACATATAATTTCATATAATGACCTGAAGGACAGTTGCCTGTTAGAATCTATGGGGTGGCAATGGTCTCTACCACAGACCGATACAGAAGTCTCTACCAGCATGAATAAAGACTGTTGTCTATAAATGATGGCACTGTATAGCTCTACTACTTTTTTAATCCAGCACCGCATTAGATGCCCATTAAACCATAAGCATGAATCTAAGTGCTTTGCTGGATCTAGGCCATAAACAGACCCTTGAACAGGCTGGAGAAAGGCCCCATAAATACAGGGTTGAGTGACCAGAGTGAGCACCAAGAAATACGGTGTTTCCTGTGAACTTATCTATAATCGAGCTTAATCATGTTAACATGAAGATACTTTTTGGTCTGTCTCACACTGATTATATGAACATGCTCAACATAAAACACAGTGGTGCATCCTGCATGACAGGCTCTGTCTTTTGATGTTTACATGGTAGAATATTCCTTTATAACAAATTTAAATTATATAAGGACACCCTTCCTCCACAAAATTTATTTACATTTTTTCCTTTTGGAAAGATAAAGCATGGCAGAAAATAAGAGGGTTCCCTTGTCTAAAAGAAGAAAAGCTGGTAGAATGCTTCTGAGATGACAAATGTGATTACCATATTAATCACATTTAACCAAATATTATTATGTCACTTTGTCTACTTTACAAAAAAAACCTAAGTAAGAGACAGAGACCTTCTTTTGGCAACATCAGTTCTTATTTTTATGATGTTACAGACTCAGAAGTCTGCACATGGGCAGCAGGCTTCTTAAACTGGTCAGGAGTGCTATGAAAAGTAACCTGGGAGGACGTAATTGAATTCTGATAGCAATGGGATATAACAGAGAAGCAAAAACTATCAGAAAAAAGATTTTGTATTTGGGGATTTTTCCCATAGTAGGGAGCAGAAATTAAGTTAAGAAACTTTAGTGATGCAATTTTCAAGCCATGGAAGTTAAGATGTGATCTCCAGATCTGTTATGAATAGTCATGAAATATGAACACACAAAAGCTGTTTTTCTTCAAAGTGCAATGAAATGAAAGATTGAAAAATAACAATCTATTTTATCGGGAATGAGATTTGCTCCTGACTTAATCTGTTGGTGTGTCTTTACAACATGTGAAAACCACCCAAGTTTTGAAGAGCTTTAGTAAATCATTATCAACTCTTTAGCAACTTTAGTTGAAGAGCTTCAGCAACTCTCTATAAAGCAAACTTCCAACTTAAGTAGTAAAAAAAACCCCAAACATTAAAAGAGATTTAAATTGAAAGTTAAAGAAAACAGTAACTATAGTAAGACAATGTGACCTTAAGATACATACACATGGCCACCTTAAGTACTTCTGGGAAAGATAGCTCAGTTTGTTTTAAGTAAGGCCACTGTGCCTGCCTTCCTATTGACAATGTTATTTCTGAGACACTTGAAAACATCATGATGATATCCACTTTGGCTACTGAAAATTTTCCTTCACTTTGGAAATTCCTGAACTGAATGGATGTCCAGCACACCAGGGGAAAGATGGAGCAAACCCCTCACACTCTGACCTGTGGCCACATATTTTCATGCTCTCCCATTAGGTGTGAGACACGATTTTATAACTTATCTAACACCAAGAATTGCATCAAATACCCTTTTTGTCCTTAGTTTTTCAGATTACTCTGCCTTAGAGGGCTCCTGCTTATCATGCAGGTGAATTTAAGCACTTTATTCCCTCTGTGCACTCTACAGTGATCCAAACTTACACACAGCCTTCCTACAAATTGTTTCTATGTACTTTCTGATCCCTTCAAGTCCACAGAAGGGATTTAAAGGATGTGAACGGCAATTAAGTTTGGCCTTCACACACTTAAATAGCCAGAAGTTTAGCAAGGAGGATAGAACATTTTCTCCCACCTGCTGATAAGGAAGTCAAAAATTATCAATCTGTATAGAAAAGGTTAAGTGGTCTATAATCTAAACAAGCTGTTTAGAAATTAGAGAAGTTTCAATACCAGTCAGAAGTACTTGAATGCTGTTGTCACAGGCACAAGAAAATACAGACTGGAATAAATCAAATAAATCATCAGTATATGTAACTTGAGTCTTATCCTCCTGTTGACCAAATAATTGTACAGAAACATTTCCTTTCACAAACAGATAAAATTGCCCCACTCTCTTGAACACTAAAGAAGATGGAATGATTTAATTGCTGTTGGAGAGGCTCCAAATCTTGGCTAAATTGCAAAGAAAATGAAGTCTACCCTCTGCTTATGAGTGCTTGTGCACAATTTCAGCTACTGCAGGGGAAAATGAGAACATGATTTAAAATGTTCCTTCTGCAAGGGAGAGACCAGCTACCCCAGAGTCAATTCGTAATCACTAGTTTACTACAGCCAAGGTGTGCTGATGATGTGGTGATTAATTAAGAAAAATGAATGCTACCTTTGTTAAAATAAGGAAGTCCAATTGATCTTGCATTAGTAAGATGCATCCATTTCACCAGCTGGCAATCAACATTTCATTGACACAGTGAAAAATCCATTAGGATCGATGAAAAACCCACCACCAGATTTATAGTCAGGAGGATTTTTTTTCATTCTCCTAAGTCAGAGCGGTTGCGTCCATAGGAATTTTCCTCTGGGGAGTTGTATTTAACAAATTTCTGTTATTGCAAAGACACAGAGCACTGGGAAAGTGCTTAGTCTATCTTAGTGCCTTTCTGAATGTACTTCAGCATCAGCCTGCTTTTAGTCTAGGGTTTTTAACATGTTTGGTTAAAAACCTTCCAGTCTTATGTTTCTATGATTTCAGACAACCTATTAATTAATGTAAATAAAGCATCCTTAACCTGTAAGTAATTAAGGTGTATACGCTCAATTGATTTATTAGAAGAGTGGCTTTTATAGAGTTGACATGCACGTAAAGGAGATCTTATCTCACACTGTATATTATTATTTTACTTATTATTCTGCCTGTTTTTCTTTTTTATTTGGTTATTTCTTGAACTGATTCCTGCTACTGTTACCATGATTACAGCTACACTGGCATTTCCATTAAGAAGTTGCTTAGAATTTGACCGCTCCAATTTAAATTTTGTTAAATTAGAGAATACATCTTCTGCCTGCGCATATTTTTTTTTTGTTGCTTATATGTTCACACCTTACATTTCAGCTCCTTATGGTAGCTCAAGCCTGTCAAACTGTCTCATATTTCATTTTCAAATAATGACTTGTCATTCTCCTGTTTTGAAAAACAAACTACAGATCACCTTCATTTAGAAATCATTAATGGTGAAAATAGTGTTATGTAGTAGATATTTCCCTACAGGCTAAAACTGATCCTGTAATTGAACACAAAAATACAATTAATATAATTTGTGAGAGCTATTTTTCAGCAGTGTAGTTTACTAATTATGAGCAAGCTAAACTCTGAAATGTTTAACTGCCATGGGGACAAATTCTGATTTCAGTTACAGTGATATAAATCCAAAATAATTCCAGTGAAGCCCTATGTGGACAAAAGTGTGACTCGTAACCAAGTCTATAAGAGCCATACTTCAAGTAAGTCTTAGAATCTATCATTGCTGAAGTCTCAATATAATGACATGTCATCGTGAATTAATAGTTCCCAGTGCTATAATACTGCTTTAGCAATGCAGCACCCAGAATGCCAAAGAAGGCTGATGTTCAAGGCTTTTGAAAAACTAGTCACAAGTTTGCATTTAATAGCCTTGATGAAAGAAGGCATCAATACACACCTTTGCACATGGGGAACCTTAAAGCAAAACTCCTAAGGCTGAGTTCTGATAGAAGGGCTAGGAATCCACACGCAGCCCAGATCAGATGTTTTAGAGGTAGTTCTGGCACCTGCATCAAAGTCTTACTGACAGAACTTACTGACAGAAATGATGTCACTACCGAGGAGGGAAATACCACTAGGGTAATTCACTATCTAGCATGAAGAGGGGCACCAGAGTCTAATTCACAGAATAGTATGGGAACTGCTCCATGTTGTACCCCTCTTCTGGCAAAGGGTATCATACACACACAGAAGGATTGTCTCTCATGTCTGAAGCAGAGAAAAAGCCACCGTGGTTGGTGGTTTGGTCTTAATGGTTGCCTTGGTTAGGACATTGGTTAAGAGACTTCACATGTAAATGCATTAAATGGACAAGACTACTTTGTCATTTGCAAGTAACTGTCTACACCAGTAGTAGCCCTGTAGAATCTCGGCCTCATTTATTTACAGCAATATAATTCCAAAATTAGACCCATTGACTCAGAAATTCTTCTGCCCCCAAAATAAAACAATCTCAAAATCAGTGGTTGTAAACTCAGAACCTAAAATTACCATCTGGAAAAGGGCAACTCAATTTATTTCTAAAACTGTGTCTGTGCTTTAACCAATGTGTTCAAAATTTAGTTTATACTTCAATATCTATTAGGTCCTCTTAGGTTGGAGGAGATGGAGACATTGAACTTCTTTCTCATGACTCTATTTCATTATTAGTATGAAGGGTTGAGTCAAGTGGATTGTATATTTCAGTTTTAAAGTGGTCATATTTGGGATTGATTTTAGCTTGTTTGGAAGGGAGACAGGAATACTTTGCCAAGAGATTTGTTTTCAGGAGCTACCACTTTTGGTCCTGAGCCAATAGCAGTTGAAACATTAGTTCTGAAATTAACCTGGCCACTAGGGAACAACTGAAAAATTGTCTTCTCAACTAAAAATCTTTATTTAAAATTACTTCTGTACCTGATGCCCTGATAGGATTTTGCAATGGCTCCTTAGAACCCAGCAAAATTTCTAGGTAAAGTCTGTATCTGCTGATTTCTACATACCTGAAAAAACATACCCCACTGAGCTCAATCCTCCTCATAAAGCTTCTACACTTCTACTATTAGTCCCTAGAACATGACAACTTTATCACCAATACTATACTATACTATTTCTAGTGTCTTTTTGATATTATATGCTACTCCTTCCTTGCAACATGAACATTGATATCCTCATTAGAACTGTCTATACGTGTCATCTAAGAACATCATTCATAAATAAGCATAGCAATGTGCCCACAGTTTCATTGGCATGACTATTATTAATATTATAGACCCATCACTCAGAATGCTTCTATTTATGAGACTTGTATGCAAATCGTTGATGTTACACTCTTCCCACTACAATATTGTGTATTACATGATAATGTCTTAACTTTTTATTTTAATGATTTATACTCTGCCATGTCTAGCAATAAAAGAAAAAGTCATTTAGAAACAATACCTAAAATAATTTTGTTAAACAGCAACAGTTTAGGAAAATACATATGTAAGTGTATAAAACAAATATGTGACTCTAGTTTAATAAGTAATAGGGAGTAATTAATAAATCCACTTTTACTCTACTATTGTTGTTAATGACAATTTTTTTCCAGAGACCTTCTTCAATTAGTGTCAAGTGACTTCAATGGAAATTTGTGTGCATAATAAATCATTGATTTGGTTTCATAAATCAACAGAGTTTCCCACTAGAACAGTATACTGACCCTGCAAAGTATTCCAAGAACACAGGAGAGAGAAATTAAAATGTTTCCTTCCTTAGAAGACAAAGCGATGAGGACTACCCTAAGAGATCCAAGACCTAATCAAAAACCTTGTGGCTTCAGTAAAAGGCTCAGAAAAACAACATTTGGAAGCATGGTGTGTTGAGGGGTTTTTGGAAGAAGTATTTAGTAGAAACTGCTAATTTATAACCTGAGTTCATAAATACTGTTTAAAGCAGATACTGTTTGCTATAGTTAAAAATATTTACATATATGTGTCCATCTCTCCCTTCATTGCAAGATACTCTGTCTCAAGTTAATACATTCTAAGCTGAATTTCCATTCAAGTTCCGATTAGTGTTTCTGCATTAGATTGAAATTTGACCTCCAGTGCTTAATGGTTCCATTGCTTGTTGCCTTTAGAAATGTTAACAAATACAATAATAGGAAGCAGACATTGCAAGGAAACTGCAGGGAGTAATTATTCTGTTGTTGTCACTTTCTATCTCTACTGGGAATCATCAAGTCATTGAAGGTATGTTTGATAGCTTAGTACACCTCTAGCCGTGCTTCAGATCAAAGAGGGATTTTCCTTAATTATTAGGAATGTGCTCTGAATGGGAGGAACGCACTGAGAAGGACTGTCCTAGGCAGCGTTAAGAGACTTCAGACAGCACTAGAAAGCCCATTTTGTTCTTAAATTAAACAAGTTTCAAAAGGGAGGGAAAAATCAGTGTCCTGATGTTTGTAATTCATTTGAAGAGAAAGAAAACACAAAACTGGATTAAAGCATGCCAGCCCCCTGTCAGCTTTGTGAGTTCATTCACTCTGCAACATAACCCCGAGCTTTTTAGCTTTGCCTGTTGCCTGTGAGATGACCTTGAATAGGACATTTGGCTACTTTGCCTCCATATCGTCTGTTTACATCATTCTTCCAGAAGAGGATCTTCTCATCTACTCAGGCCTTACATATAAAGATAAAAGACAATTTTTCTTTCCTTCTCTCTTTCCAGTCAATTGCACAAGTTCTGCTCTACTGGATATTTAAGTGTATTCACAATATGCTAACTGCTGACAAAACAGGGATAATTAACAAAAACCTAGATAGCTCTGCTACTTGTAAAATTTGAATTTTGCCTTCTTTTTCTCTTCCTCCCACTCCCTTCTGCTTATATGCTTCTTAAACACCTCATGCGTTAATTTTGCTTTATGAATTTTTCCCCTGCCTTTTTCTTTTCTCTCCTTCCCCTCCTTGGTTTTGAGGGTTTGGGTTTGTTTTTTTTTTTTATTTTTGCCCTTGACAAGACATCATTCAATAGACTCTCAGGCCATCATTGGCAAAACTGCTGATTATTTTAGGGCACACGGGACTGCATCCTTTTCTCCACCTCATCATCATTGTCTCTTTACTTGATTACCCGGTACTCACGTGTTCTGTATCTCCTCCTCTGCTGCTCTCGGGTCTCCCAGCTCTGCACTTTTTCCAAGCACACATCCCCTTCCATAGTCAGGGTTACAGGCTGACTTTGCCAGCCAGCTTCTGCACAGCATGAGCCATAAAATCCCTGATTAAGGGTGCGAGGTTATCTTTTCAAGCTACTTGCAACACTATGTCATCTTTTACTCCCTGATAGGTAACATCATGAGCTGTCAGTCCAATTCAGTTAAGTCTTGGATAATAAGTGATCTTAAACAAAGATAAAAGCACAGCTATATAGCTTAGATATATATATCCACACAGACAATGCATAACCATTTTCAGATTGAAAATGTGGACACTATTTTTAGAAGATTAATCTAATCACACGCTCATGCCCATACATATACACATCCTTCCCATACCATGGATAAAGAGAAGCAGTACACTAAGCACCAAAACAAGCAGCTCTAACTTTTTTCTCTCTTTCATTTGTTTCTCATCTTCAATGTCATAGGGTACACACTGTTTCCCAAGATGTGAGTCTGCAGTTCTCTTTTGTATTGAGGTAAGGAAGGTGGAAAATGGAAAAAAAAAGCATTTCTTCTACTTTCATCAGAAATCTATCTTAGGCTGCTTATTTGCTTAAAGTCTATTCTAGCAGAGTTATAAGCAAATTCATCAGTAAGATAAAATTGTGATTCTGTTAATATGGGCATAATTTTAGTCTGCCTTACTGAGAATTTACTGGCTACTGCTAACCTGAAAATGCTTTTATGTTTCTACGGGATGTGCCAGCAAGCACCATGGCTCTGCAATATAGGGCCAGTTTTCAGTGGCTTGGCCAGAAAAATCATTCTTCTTTGTCTGCCACATCTCACTTTGAATCATAGAATCATAGAATGGTTTGAATTGGAAGGGACCTTAAGGATCATCGAGTTCCAACCTCCCTGCCATGGGCAGGGACACCTCCCACTAGACCAGGTTGCTCAAAGCCCCATCCAGTCTGGCCTTGAGCACTTCCAGGGATGGGGCATCCACAACTTCTCTGGGCAACCTGTTCCAGTGTCTCACCACCCTCACAGGAAATAATTTCTTCCTAATATCTAATCTAAACCTCCCCTGTTCTAGTTAAAAACCATTACATCTTGTCCTATCAAATTCTACAGAGCAGTCCAATTCTGCAGAGAATTCTACAGAGCTATCCAAAACTAGATGTGGTAACATCTTAACTTCCCCATCAACATTTGGTATAAGCTGTCAAATCCCTTCAGCTTTTCATGTCCTTCAAACTCCCTGCATTGACTGTATTGCTGAGATGCCCCATATATGGGAGAGATAAGGAATGCTTTTTCACAGTTGTTATACATTGAAGGTACACATAACCTGATCAGTTGAAATCATCTCAAATAAGAAGCTGGGGTTTCAGGAAGCTATTTTCTCATCTGTGATAATTTGCACAATAAGAAGCCTACTACAGTACTGTAGCTGCTGTTGCAGAAATGCCATGTAGCAGCACTGACATACTGTATGGGGAGCACTGACAGAAAGAGGAGAAAGCAGAAGAAGAAATGCTGAGGGCCTCTATTAAATCATCACACTCCTACTTTTACATGTTTTCCTGAAAAAACAATGAAACTTCAGACAAGTCTTGGATTTTCAAAGGAAATACTTAATCCCAAAGGGTTCTAGAAGCAGTGAGAAATCAAGGATAAAAAGCCTTTGACTATTTGTGCCTTCCTTGAGCTAGTCTGGAATGGGTCATCCAAAAGCTTGTTTCATACATTCCTATAGGGTTAAGCCATATAACACATGTAACAGCATTTTCTCTAGTTTGGAGGAAAGAGGACAGCGTGCATACCTGGGGAGCCTGGCGCTTTTGTTCTGTGCAAAGAAACCATCTGACAGAGGTGCTAAACATAACCTGTGCCAAGGAACTGCACACAGGGTCAGAATCAACCTTCAGTGGCTCAGAAGCCTGCTTAGCCCACCAGGAATCCTGAAGCATGAAAGTTCAGAAATTCAATGCTAAACATGGAAAAGCAGCATGTTTCCTGCAGAGAGAGCTCAAACCAAACACCCTTCTAAGTTTGGGATAGTGATGTTCCTGTATCCAGATTGCAAATAACAGCTGCACGCAAGTCTGCATCCTCATGAGGTGTGTAGGGAGAATGTTGTTCCCACAACTTCTATTTGTTAATCTCCTTTGTAGTTTATAAGGCCCCTTTCCTGAAATGGATTTTGAGTAAATATTAAGAGATAGACGAAAATACAATAAGATCTGGGCTGTGACAGATAAAAAGATAATAAGATCTGGGCTGAGGGCAGAGGAAAGGGAGCAGCAGAGTTAAGGAGATTGTTAGTTCTAATGGCAAACATTACTGAGATTGATCATAAGCATTTCAGATTGCTCTTACACATGTGATTACTTGAACTTTGATATAATTATCTTATTACTTATCCATACTTAGAATAGATTTGGAATAAGTCTGAGGAAATAATAAAATCAGTCAAGCCAATGTTTCTTTTAAGTTTATGAGCAGAGAAGCAAAATGTACTTGCTGGCCTTTTACCATAATGGATAAAGATGATGAGAGAACAATTGTATTTTAATCACCTCACTAAAAAAAAAATGCTCAAAGGATGTGTGATGTGTGTGATGATGTCTGTGAATAGGATTTTGGAAAAGTGAAATTAATAAATAAAAGAGTGTAACATATGAATAGATGCTCTATTTAATTATGCATACTGAAAAAATAAGGGCTTGTTTTTCCTGTGTTACAGTATATGAAGCAAAGATAAATAATTTCTCAGCCTGGAAAAGGAAGTTCCATTCCCCTCCCTGAAGGCTGTATTCATCCCTGTCTCAGTGATGTGCAGTTGGAAATGGTTCAGCTGAAGTTGATCTACTTCAGAACATCTCTGAAAGTTACAGAGATTAAAACCTGAAGTTTTGTCAGTGTTAAATACAATTGCAATTTGAATCTGTAACTGCCAGGGTATGTTTCCCTAGGAAAGGAGAATACTTTCATTTTATTTTGTGGCTATGGAACTGCATTTTCACCATCCTTCCCCCGATCATGGTAGGTAGCTTACCTGTAAATAACTCAGTACCAAGACACCCAGATTCCCTGATGCCTGTTAGGATAGTCTCCCTCTGCACTTCACTTGCAGGGAGAAAACTACAACTACATAGTGAAGGAACATCCCGCAAATACCTGATAGTCTAGTTCAATAATTTACAAATTACCCATAGTCTGCAATTAGTTTGCTTGAACTATTCTGGGAATTACTTATGAATAATGAATATATTTGAAAATAAAAAGATCTAATGTATCTATCTGTCTATTTATTTTCTAGTACTGAAACACACAAACATTTTTAAATTGATTGCAGTTAAGAAAAACACAATTGCTAGATTAAGATGTAGCAATTCAACTAGCTCTACCTGTAGATGATTATTAGAAGTTCCTAAATAAATGACAAAAACTGCTGCAAGCATTCTTTAAATTTACTGAAGTATTTTGACTGAACTCTCAAAAATTAATGCACAAGTAGAATATTATGGGATGCTAAATGCAACTTGTTAATTTAAAAGATTTGATCAGTACTAGTAGAATAACTGTTTAGTTAGAAGTACTTAGAAATACTTTTTAGGTAGAAGTAACATCTAATTTCTTCTCTGGAACTTCAATATACCATTGCATCAAGAGCACATACTGGACAACTTCACGTAAATATGAATATGTTGCACGTGTAACAAGTCAGCTTGGATATGGAAAAACATGACGAGCAAGTGACTTACCATACCTTTCACTTCTCAGAATATAAGGAAGCTGCGTTTTATACAAGGAACACGAATATGAATCTGTGGTTTGAGGTATCAGAGAAGGCCATTTGAGAAAAGGCAGGATTTAGGGTTTTGAGGGGTTGGGGTTTTGGGGTGGGTTTCTTTAGGAACAGAGAACAAAAATGGGAGCTTGTAGCTAGCTGTAATGCCAAGCAATTATTTCTGCCACATGCTTCAGCCTGGATCCAGATACAAAAAGTCACAGCAACAATAAAATGGTTTGCTTAGGGAAATCTCTTTTTCGATGAATCAAATGCTTAGAGATATGCCAGAATGAGAATAAATGAAATTACTTCTTTTTCTTGCAAAACAGATGTATGACAACCCTGCACAGTCCCAGCGTACTCCCGCCACCCTCCCAGAGGATTTGAGGTGGTGATGAGAAAGCTGTTACTAGTAAGCAAACCAGTAACCCCTCAAATTCTCATGCTTGATATCCTTTCTGGAGCCAGCGTTCAGCTGTACAAACAAGCGCAGCTTAAATTTAGTTGTGGATACTGTGAAACATTTGGCTCTGGTTGGCATCATTCTCCACTCACACGTGTACATGCAGTGGCAGAGATCTGACTGAGACACTGTTACTTGAAGTAGGAGAATAAAAGGTATCCCCACCACCGCATCAAATTGCAGCTAGTTCTGAGGAACTGTGAGTGCCTGCTCTTTTCAGTTATAAAACATAACTTCTGAGAAAAATTTAAAAGGTTCAGATAAGCGACCATCACTGAAAGCTTGTCCCAGACAATTTTGAATCTAAACTGATATGGCGGTATGCCAGTCTTCATGGTGAAGTACATCACTTGCATCCTGATGTGCCACAGCAAAAAATTAAAGAGAGGAGCCTAGTTGTTAGCTTCCTTTTGAAGGGACAGATAGAGAGATTTAAGAATTGAATATAAATTAATTTTAAATATTCTTTGCTGGCAGGATATTCAACTGCCTGCAGAAACTGAAGAGGATCTTTCTCTTGTTGGATTAGTTTACAGTATCAGAGGCCATTTTATTTCCATACCCAAGTAGAAGCGAATGAACCACTGGCTCCACCATGACCAATGATGTGAGGCCACATGGCCCCGTTCCTTAAGAGTGTCTCTCTACACAAAACAGATGCATGAATAGGTTTTCTTTTGCTTTCTCTTCAGTCTGATGTATCATTTCAAAAATGACAGGTTCATATAGTATATTGCAAAACACATCAGATTTCTGCCTTGGTGAATATGATTTTAACACAAATATGCAGCATTTATGTCTGTATTAGTAGCATCATTGAATATCATTCTCCTAGATGGCAGACATGCTGTTATTAAAGGATAATATCTAGGAAGGAAACAGCTCACTTAGGGTTTTCAGAAGGTATTTAATTTAACTCCTCTTCACAATCCTCACATCACATTTGCTGAACTGAGGAAAAAAAAGTTATCAATGTTATTCCAGAAGGCTTAACCTATAATTATGTTCCTGTTTCAATGGCATCGCTTCTAAGGAGACATCACTAGCTGTTAAGCAAACCCCTTTTTTATTTAAATTTCACTCATCTCCATTCCTATGACTAATTCAGAGGATTTCTTCCCAGCCAGTTCATGTTCCCCTCCTTCCCTTGAGGAAAACAGGTGACTAAGAACAAACATATAATTATTGGACTCCAGTTTTGAGGGAAGAAAGAGGTTGTTTTGCTTTGGCTTCATTTTTTAATTTACAAAGATGTTTTTGTTTGCAATGTGAAGAATCATCTGTTAGCAAAGACTCTCTGGATTCTGCAAGAGCTGAAACAGCCTCTAATTACTGAAGAATGGAAATAAGAACTAATGGGCAGGCTGAGCAGCTCTCTTCTTTCTACTTCGTACTTTATTCCTCAGAGACAAACTAAAAACAGGCAGAAGTCACCCGTCCATGTGGGTACACACAGTTTGTTCCTAGGACCATGATCTTTGGTTTGGATCCCAGCATGTCTCACATGCTTGCATTTCAGTGTGGACTCTTATGACAGACAGCATGCTTCCCAATTTAAATTCCACCTCTCCTACTAGTCCTCTTTCTTAAATCAACCTTACCTTTCCACTGTCTAACCTACTAAGTGTTTCTAGGAAAAGCTGTAAATGCCACAAGAACAAATAAGCCTGGGAAAAATTAATTTTCTTAATTCTTTTTCCTTAATACCCTGAGGGGGTTTTGAAGGGTCAATCACAAATAACAATTTCAACGAATGCAACCACTGAACCTTTGCACTCACAAAAAAACCCAATACTAGTCTAATCTAGGTTCTTACTTCCCTCCAAAAACCTTGCCAGACTTGTAGACAGCCACAGCTGTGACAACGCTATTATTACAGATAACTCTGTTCCTTTCTTGTAGACTGCAAGTTGCACCATGAAATACAGCTGTGCCAAAATGTTGCAGTTACAACCTAACTCAAAAAAAGAAAACCCTAAAAGCAATCCCTCATGTATGAGGTAAAAGGGTTTATTTTCAGGCAATTTATAAGCAGAGACATAACAAGTACAGAACACGGCCATGCTGCGTCACGCAAGTCCATCCAGGTCGGCACCTCATTTTCAGCACTGACCACTGTTTAAGATGCCATGCAAGCAACAGAGAATTAGTAGAATGGTCCTTTCCCCATCCCTTCCTGCTTCTAGCAATTAGAAACTTAGAAAGCTCCTTACAGTTAGCATCGCAACTGCTGAGCCTCAGACTGCTATTGGAATTATTTCTTTATCTCCTTTTATAAGCTAATTTTACTTGTTGTATCCAACAGTGCAAGAGAAAAAAAAAAATCCATATTTGCTGCTGACTAAAAGGACACTTAAAGGACTCCTTTAAAACATCCTCTCAGCCTTCTATGCACAAGACTTCACTGAATTTAAGTGTATATTTGAGAGTTATAAACACTGAATTAGTTCAGCTTCACAAAATGTACAGAAATGCATGCCCTAAATATTTGTGTGACAAGCCACTGCTAAGCAAGCCATGTCCTCGCCTGCCGTTGACTCACACCCATGTTGTGCTTCTCGGGAAGTTGCAAATTATACTGTAGAAAGAGCACAATGAAAAGCAGAATCAATAGAGCTCGGAAGAGGCTTCAGTTTTGCCCTCCTGGAAAGTAAACACGTGCTCCTTTGTTAAAAAACTGCTGGGACTTTTGTCTCTGAGTATATCTGTAACACATGACGTTGATGCTGTACACTACTAATGAATTAATAAGTCCATGCAGGGGGAGAACAGAAACACAAACGAGAAGAGATAAGAAAATCTTACTTAGGGGAGTATCAATAAAAGGTCTGAGACACTTCTATAGTACACCACAAAACACCATATAAGAGGAAGTCAGATTAGTTGTTTGGTGATGATAGACACGGTGAGAGTGAAAAGAATTCATAAGCATTACCTGGGAAAAAGAGCACATAATGAGTACATTGCAATCATGTGCTATTTGATTCATGGGGGTTTTTTAAAGCATAGAACATTGTAGTCTTTCACCGCTGGCTTTGGCATCACTAACCTGACCTAGAAAACACACTAGTGATTCCTTGGAAAAAGTAATGAAAGCTTTTCCAACTTGCATTATTTTCCTCAGCCAAAACCATAATAGTAATACTGACTGAGCGAGTGCTCCAACAGTTTTGCTCCTTTTTGCTGCTAAATACAGATAATTTATCTAGTACATCAATTACCCAATAAACAATCATTTGAAAAAGAATTCTTACCATCTCTAATTTCAGCCCCATTCTATCTGTTCTAATACATAGTGGAGTATGGTGAGAGTCAGCTTTTTCAGAAATTTCAGGAACAGAAGCTTGACATGGCACACAGAAGGAGACATCGCTGACTGGGCACCTGAAAGTTGGGCAGGAAGAAAGAAAGAAAAGAGAGATCAGCAAAACCAAAAGCAATACACCACAAACAGGGGGAAAAAAACACCTACACCTTAAGACATATTATTCATACTGTACTGAATTCTTGTTCTTCATCTTTGAGATTATACTGATCACTTGAAAGCTGATTTGGGGCCAGTAGTCCCCTAATACATCCACTGTTCCCTCATGCTAAGGTTCTTCTATATTCCAACAGTTTACAACAGCAAAAGACTTTGAAAACTACTTGTGGTATCAATTCCTCCCACTTAAAGGCTTCTATTCACAAAAGCAGGGTCAAAAACCCTATGGCAGATGAGATCCAGCATTCTGACATAGTCATTTAGTGGCTACTATTTCATTGAGCACTTCAAGACCAAAGTAGTATGTAAGTGATAGGGCTACTACTGTTATTCTATAAAGTATGTTCTAGTGGTAGTTCTGCTTTGGGAGTGTTTTTCTTCTATTCCTAATTTAAAGGTGGTCCCTTAGATAAGAATCATATCCTTGCTGATATAAACTTCGTAATCTTGAAGGGCAATCCATATGACAGAGGAGTCCATATGACAGAGGAGTCGATTTCAGCTTGGCACTATGAAGATAATTTATGAAGAGACAAACAGTTGATGACTCTGAAGTTTATTCTTGTTGGTTCAGAAATACTCAGCACCCCTTGGCATCAAAAGGAATTACATCCAGCTCAGATTCATCTCAGTTCTGAACATACAGGAGACCTGTCAACACATTTATGTGTTTAAATCTCTATTAAAATCTTCTTCAAAGTACTGCGAAAGACAGAAAGAGAAACTGCAGAGAATGATGGGAGTGTACTGCAATTCGACTGAAAACCTAAAATACATAGCACAAAACACAGGAATCACATCTTTTGATGCATGAAACTTTTGAAAGCAAAAGAGAGCTCATTAAGATCACTAAGATCCAAGATCATTCAGATGCACTTTTGACTTAGTTGAGTCATAGTATTCTACAAAGCCTGTTAAGCACTATTAGAACATTGCAAAGCATCTGCAGGGCTTGAAAGTGCCCTGACTAACCTTCTGCTTCTCCTAACCTGTGAAATTTCACCCTAAATTTTCTATATGCTTTGAAAGTCAAGAAATGGCCAGAAAAAGAATACATCAAGGAATGTTTTCTTCCTCAAAAGGGAAAAAATCAGATTAGCTGAAGAGAACTGATACCAGAATGACAAAATGAGACTGGCAAAGGAGTCAAAACTTGAGATGATATCTGAAGATGCACTGGAAAATCAGAGGTAAAAGGGTTTTCAAGTGTCCAATTTGCTTTCCTTTTGACTTAAAAAATTCAGCAGCCTTCACCACAAAATAGGTAGGTTTTTAAGTTACTTATTATCAAGCCTGGGAGCAGCTTGGTGGAAAGGGAGCATGCTTCTGATCCTGAAGGACTGCACCCCATGGTAAGAACCCAGGCTGGAGCAGTTCATGAAGAACTGCAGCCTGTGGGAAGAACTCATGCTGGAGAAGTTTGTTGAGGACTGCTTCCCATGGGAGGGACTCCAAGCTGGAGCAGGAGAGGGAGTGCGAGGAATCCTCCTTCTGAAGAGGAAAGAACGGCGAAAACAACATGTTATGAACTGACTAGAATCCCCATTCCCCACTCAGGGAGAGGAGTTAAAGAAAATCAGGAGTGGAGTTGAGCGTGGGAAGAAGGGAGGGGTGGGGGGAAGATATTTTAAGATTTGATCCGATTTTGATTGGTAAAAAAATTAGATTAATTTCCCCAAGTCAAGTCTATTTTGCCCATAATGGTAAATGCAGAGTGATCTCCCTGTCCTCATCTTGACCCACAAGCCTTTCCTTATTTTTTCTCTCCCCTGTCCAGCTGAGAAGGGGAGTGGTAAAGCAGCTTGGTGGGCACCTGGTGTCCAGCCAGATTCAATCACTGCAAAGAGAGACATTTATGAAGTACCTTTAAGAGTGTTTGTAAAATGCACCCTATCAGAGCAATGCAAGAGGTCTGGCAAAGTAATGTCTTCAGCTGCAGTATTTACCGTAGTCTGGTGCAGAACTGTCTTTGAGGTTTTCTGCCAGGCATGGGCTCCTAAGGCTAGTGGTTGGTAGGCAGAGACTGTTTCATGTCTGCTACTGACTGCAGTATTGCTGCTTGAGTATGTTTTTCTATTTGTCCGAATGCAACCATTACCTCCTACGTTCGCACAGCCAACTGTAGGGGGGGGCGGGAAATAAGGGTATTTTTATTCTGTTTGTAGACAGCACAGTACACTAGGGACTGGGTCAGTTTTTATTTCTTAGCAACCTTTCAAAAAGGGCCTCAGATGGCATGCTTATTTTCCAGTGTACTCTGAAGAAAAAGTGAGTAATGGAATATTTTTATATTTCATTTGAAGTCTTGCAGTCTTCAGAAAAAGCTGATAGTAAGACACTTCAGACTGTAATTAATGAGTTTTATTTCCTTGCAGTGATAACTGATTTTTCTTTAGTTTCATTAACATGGCTCATAAGTCCTACAAATACTTTTCTTGCATCAGGTAGGAAGGAGGTTGGTTTCCTACATTTCTCTGAAGCATGAGGTACCTGCCTGCTGCATCACCTGACCATCCAAAGCTGCTGGTAACTCTGGAGTTAATACTGCTACTTAACAGCACCAGTAGCCAATAAACGATTTCTTTAGCTATAGGAAGGCCATGAGACAAAAATCATAGGAGAAAAAAAAAAAAATGATAAAACAACCAATGCTGCCTGAGAAAAAAAATACAAACAAACAACAAAGACAGTCTTTCAAGCACAAAAGCTTTTCTTCAGGCTGAAAGTAGCCATTATCTTGCTAAAAGATAAGCTGAGAACTACTGCCTGAAGTTTCTGTTTATAGCATGTAATGAAACTTCTTAAGGAAGGAAGGGATTTGGTTAAAATGAGGTTCTAGTAAGTTGAGGAAACTTAATGATCTGGAGCAATGAACTGGTCAAACCAAATGAGCTACTAAACCCTTAGGCCTTTGAGGATGTGAAATGTGAGAGAGAATTACAGAAGAAAACAAATTCAAGAGTAAGCCCTGGGGGAGGGGAGGGGAAGTGAGGGGAAGGGAGACACCTAATTTATAAATTCTCAAAAAGACAAAAAGCAGTTTTTTCCTCCTCCATGTTGTCATAGGAGAGATTGATAGCACCATCATAGCGAGATTCAGGATTGGTGGTTTAGATGTAGAAAAACCGGACACATTTCTGGGTCTGATTCAAGATCTAAGGTAGAAGATAGTCTCACATTACCCTTGCCTTTTATAAGATGAAAAAAAGAAAAAAGGGTTTATGCCTCATTTTGGAATGAATATTCTGGAGATTTACATTCTTACTCATCCAAAGTCACGCGCAACACTGAGAACAGGGCCAGAAAATTTGACAAAATGCCCAACATCACAATGTATATTTAAGATGAAAGAAGAAAAAAAAAGACAAATTATAAATTCATACTGAGTTTTATTCTCAGTCAGTAAAGACTGAAATTTGGTAGCAGTAAAATATATTTCCATTAAAAGTCCTAGTTTACGTATCGGTGGGACAGGTAAGGATATAACTTGCAGATAAGCTTAACATGAACTAAGAATGACACCAAATAAGGTAACTTACCTTGCCTTGAAAACAGCATAAAAGCCACCAGGGCTTTTAGTAGAGAGTTTGAACTGATGGACTAGGATGCTACAAAATCTGTGCCCTAAGTTTCACCTGTTCTCAGTGTCTAAGAATGCAAGGATGACAGAATGGAAAAGTGATGTAGGGTAGGAGTTAAGCCCTTCTTTAGCCTTGTGGAGACTTGCTTCAAAACTTGTCACTCCTTCACCACAGTGGTAAGAAGAAAGTCTTGTCCATACACATCATCAGGGTCTCAAGAGGCTGGCGTTCGAAATTCTGGCCCTGTAGCAGGCTTCTCAGGAACAAAATACTTGAATGAAGAAGCACCTTCCCCAAGATGGTAAGTACGAGTGTGGAATGATGAGAACTGCATTGAGAATACCGAAGTGCAAACATATTTGTATTTTCCAGCCAGAAGAGAAGCTGCCATTCTGTTGTACACTATGTATATGTGCACCTTGGCCCACAACCATACAGCATAGGACTTCCCTTGGGATCCTACCAGAAGTTCCTCCATATATTTTATCACAAGGGCAGGATTTGATGGATGCTGTGAAAACAAGCTTAAATGATCTAACTGTGAAAGATGTCTGTCTTCACCCAAAAGGCATGAACAAAAATGTAGTTTGATGCTTAAATTCCATCTTTGCCAGACATTCAAAGCCACATTTCTCACCCAAAGACACCCTGAGTAAAAGGTTCTCTCTCCTTCCTTTCAGTAAATTTTCTTCAAGTGAAAAACAGAGTCGAACCACCATCCCTCATGGTCAGAACACATACAGCCAGGGGAGTAAAATGAGAGGGGGAAAAAAAGCATAGGAATTCGTACCTTTCTGTAGAAAACCATTCAGCATGAACATTAAGACCAAATTGCTCCTTTTCAGCCCTTGAGGATGCTTTGAAAGCTTTGGGAATCTAAACCCCCAAAGCATAAAACTCCCACCCAAAAAGGTGGGATTTGAGATGCAATGTAGCCCAAGATGTACTCAACATAAAATACTAAGGAGGGCAACTTGGAAATCTTATTTTGGCAACAGTGGGTGTACTGTGTTACATTTTCCATTATTACTATTAAATCAATGCTTTCATGTTTTTTTACAATAAATTTGCTAGCAATATTTTTGCAATTACATGCAATTTATCTGTAACAATTTAAAATATTTTTATTTTTACAATGAACTTGCTAAAAGTATTTTGACAGGAACGTTGCCACTACAGAATTATCACATCAGATTCAGTGTCTTATGTCCTTCTGTTGTCAGCTTGAAGCCAGCTCTTGGGTCTGGCTAATTGGACAACCAACTGTGTGTCCAGACATTAGAACCAGAGAGTCCTTCGACAATTCAGGATGGAAAGGACCTCAGGATGTCTCTAGTCTAGTCTCTGGTTCAAGGTACAATTGTCCATTAAATGAGATCAGGTTATTCAGTGCTGTATCCAATTAGAGCATGAAAACCTCCAAGGAGGAAAATTGTACCACTTCACTGGCAACCTTCCCCAGACTAGACTGTCCTCACAGTGAAAAAAAAATTTCTTCTTGTACTTATGTTCAGTCTCTCACAACTTTCTGCCATACACCTCTAAAGAGACTGGCAACGTGTTCTCAATAATCTCTCCTCATTGGATGCCTCCTCTTAAAGCCTTCTTTTCTCCAAGCTGAACAAACACACTTCTCTCAGCTTCAAAGATCAAAGCTGTTACAAGTGAGATGTCCCAGGGCAGATTGCTGCACTAGTCTGTGTATCGCAGGCTCCGGACTGAGTACAACTCCGTAACCTCCTTAACCCTCCGAGCCCAGCCATCCAATTACCAACCCATCTAGCTGTCCAACCACCAAAGTGCAGTGTCCTAGTGTAGACACAAGAATATTGGGGGAGAGGCTGCTAAAAGCATTATTAAAGTCTAGATAAGTGACATCCACTGCTCACCGCACATCCACAAACCTAGTCATTTGATCACAGAAGGCAGTCAGGTAGATCAGACACATCTTACTTTTGGTCAATACATTCCAGTTGTTCCAGATCCCCATCATCTTTTCTCAATCATATTCATAGCAGAAGACCCAGTGAGACACAGATCTGGCAGTGTTGACTACTGAACTGTAATAACCAGCTCTCTGCTCAGGATTTTTAACTTTTCCATTTCCACCCCTAGATGACTAGTTCTCTTTTAGCATTTCAGAGAAATCTGACCCCTGACTCAGGGCTGTGGAGCCTGCTGTGTGGATTGCCTTGGGCCATCTGGGTCACCTAGTCTCCCTGTGCCTCAGTTATTCATCCAGCAAGACTTCAAAACAGCTTGTGAAGATGGGGTAATGTATTCATGAAACTAGCTCTGATGCTGTTTGCAGCAGTAGTAGTAGCAATATAAACAAGGCAGCATCTTACTTCCCCCCCTTCTCTAACCATACATGAAGACAAGTATTTTAGTCCATTTTTAAATCCATCCAATTTGTGTTATTCTCCCTCTGAATAGGTATTTAAATATCTTAAATAACTGGCTCAGCTTACCTTTGAGACTGTGTTTATTTGCTATTTACCGTTACCCTCAGTATAAACCCTTTCCCAGTCAGCGCAGAACACCTGATCTATGCAAACCAAAGCAAACAAGTTACCTTCAGGTTTTTACTCTCCATTTGTTTTAAACTATTAACTATCCTTCCACATGCCTCTGGATTTTATAAATTAGTTTGCTTTCTTTCCATGGATTAATCTTCAATTCCTTGCTAAAATTCCTTAACCACTAAAATAGACAGCCTTCTCAACTAATGCATATAAGCATATTAAAATTTATTTAAAAGAACAGAAAATAGAACACAATTTTGTAACAGTATTTACTGTCTCTATATTTTGGAAAATGCTTGAGAATTGCTAATGCATCACATTATTTGGGTTATACAAATTAAATCAAAGTTTAAAAGTTAAAAATGGAAAATGCGGACCTGAAATTTTGGGAATTCCACCCCAAGCACAGGATGCAGTCAAAGGCCAGAACTTAGAACTGGCAGAAGAGAATGGAGGTGTTTGAGACAGGCCAGAAAGACATGGTCCATGTCTGTATAGAAGCTGCAGTAAACAGAAAGACACTATTCCAGAGCGGGGGAACTTTAATGTTACTCTTCCAGTAAAAGGTAGCATTTTATGTGCATGCATAAAAACTCACATGTATGCACACACACCAGTAGACCATGAAGACCTTAAATAATATGGTTACAGAAGAGAAACAGGGGGAACAAAAAATCAAATAAGCTGATTCAGAGTACGTTGTAATATGAAAATGGAATGTGTTAGTAGGCAAAGAAGCTATTACCATTGTCCAAAAAAGGCATACACTGAGACTGTAAATATGGTCTGTATTAAACATGGCTGTGTTTGTGCCATTTAATGGAAGAAACTCTTTTCTCCCTTCATTAGAATTTTAAGACACCTTCTAATATCTCAGCCTTCAGCTGGAGAAAAGGCAAGAAAAAAGCCACCATATTTTCCAGAACCACTGCTAGAGGCTGAGTGAGAGCAAGGTCTTTTTAATAGTTAAAATTGCAACCACACTTCTGTTGCATCAAATTGTGAAGTTAGGTGGATTTTTCTTGTATCCGCTTAAGTGGCATTAAAATAAGGTGGTTATTTTAAAAGTGCAGCATCAAAGATGTTAGGAAGGAGTTACACTCTTCCTCAGATTATCCCCTACAGCCATTGTAGATTTTAACTTCTGTGACTCGGTTAAAGCTCTTCAATTTTAATATTATGAAAGCTGGAAAAGCATGGGAGCCAGGAGTAATTTTATCATGATTTAAAAAAGGAAAGTGTAGTGGAAAACCAGTAAAATTATCATGACTGTCCTCTCTGCAGAAGCACCAAGGGACAGTTTACAAGGGCAACTGGACTATCATTTTTAGTGTGTGTGAACAGAAAACTCTGTACCTCTTCCATGACACAGGGGAGGTGAAGAATGAAGTGGCAGGTCCTCTGTCTCAGACTGGTCAGAAGAGCCCACCTGCCCAGAAAAGCCCAGGAAACAAAGCATTCCCCACCAGAAGTGGTAGGTGCAAGGAAGAGAGAGACCAAAGAACGTAACTTAGGGGAAAGCATTGTAAAGGCTAAATTCCAGTAAGAGGTTGACTACTCCGGATGCATAAAATACACACTGAGGGGAGATTTGTCCCTCAGAGGTGTTCCAGAGCATTAAAATTAATCTTGTTCTCCAAGTCATCTCCTAGAGCATGCTCCCATTCAAGTGACTGTTCTCAACCATGAAAGAGGAGAAGCCATAGTCTAATGCTTTATTGATTCCTCTTTGTTGATTCTTCTTACTGGGGCCCGTCCCCCAGCACAAGGTAAGACTATTAATCATCCTCAAAAATAGGTGTCAGGGAGATTTCTGACCTTTCTCTACATATCCATCTTTTTCCTCTTTCCTCGTTGCCAGCCATGCTCAGTCAGAACTTAACCTGACAGACCTGGTTGCCAGATGCCCCTATGAACAGATTCAGCTCAGCAGCCCAGCAGAAAATCCCAGATAATGTTTCTGCTGGGTGAGTGGACTAAACTGGCACATGGAAAGGTGTGACAAGTTCTAGGGGCACTGGAAAGAAGGTCATATCACCACATAACTTGGAGAAAGGGAATCCAATACAACCAGTGGCAAACAGATCAGTGAAATTGTTGCCACCTTGTCTTTTCTCACCACTCATTGTGCATCTTGATTTTGGGAGCTTCTTTCCAAGCAGGGAAAAATTTAGGTGTATATATTTATTTTATGGTCAGCCATAAACAGCTCTCCAAAACAAACACTGAGAGGCTTAGAGCAAATCTTGCTTTTTGTATCAAAGTAGAATTGTAGAGTTACTACTCAGAAGCAAGAAAGATAAATGCAACCCCAATTTTAGGACAGAAATAAATTATCACCTATTTTCAGAATCCTTTGCAAGAAACAAAACCACAATTGCCGATGTGCAAAAAGCAAGATATTAAAAAAAAAAAAAAAGCACACTTTCTTCACCTTTTTTCTTATTGAATTATGACAAAAACTGTCCAGCTGTACTGACAGATAATAAGGATAGATAAAAGCAAACCTTTTCCAAAGTTCACACTTGCCTTTCATTCTAAGAATATGGCCTAGTAATATTTTAAACACTTTCATTTAAAGGGAAAGAGCTAAAAAACATCATGAGATTTTCCCTCAGAGTTTTCCATTCATCATACTCTATCACCACCAGACAGGGATACAATAAATACAGGCTCTCAGAAAATTCTATCCCTCGAGAGAGTTATAAACATGGGAGAGGCATTGCCGGAGTCAACATACAGCCAGAATTGG